>JAQQTP010000076.1:35855000-36007500 GCA_029884605.1 Ormosia emarginata | reverse complement strand
GGTGTGATTGACGGGTTGGGGTTCTGGCCTTTGGGGGTGACGGGGCTGTGGTGAAAACAGGGAACGGTGGTGGATCTCGTGGTGGCTTCAGTGGGATGTTGAGACCAATTGGCAGAGGTGAGTGGTGGTTCGTGGTGGAGGACGAATCTGGGTTCCGCGGTGGCTCAAAGGAAGCAAGGAACAAGTATGGCTGTATAGGTAGGAAGCAAGGAACGAGGGATTAAGTGAAGTGCCAAAAATTTTCACCATCCCGCTGAATATGTGCGCCTTTGTGAATAAGAATTTCAGAACTTAAAAACCAATAAGCAACGTTTTTAAGTGGTTCTAAAAAGAAATATAATGGGGAACAGTTATAAATCGTTGCTTATTCCCTTTAAAACAACGTTTATCAAACGTTGTCTTAAAAGTGTTGCTTAAACATATTTAAATTTAGAGAACGGTCGTAAAGCGTTGTCTATATTAGTTATCACAACATTTCTTAAATGTTGCCTAAAACATGTGGCCTAAAACTATAATTAAAAGCAACTTATAAAAAACGTTGTCTATACAAGTTTAGGCAACGCTTTTTAAACGTTGCCAAAAATTTCGTTGCCAGAAGCCAAAATTGTTGTAGTGTAGTGCTTTATTGTTAGAATATTCCTCTTGCATGTTTGGCAAATGATTGTAACTACCTTGCATACTTATAGGCCGTGTGGCAAATGAAAAAGGATTATCTCATCATTCAAAGAAATTATTCTCACCTCTAACAACTCTCTACACTCTTCTCTTTGTTCTCTGCACCGAGCACCATTCTTCCATTGGAGCTCCTGCTTAGAGCCTAGGATTTTTACCGGATTCCTCCCTAAAAATCCAAACTATCACAATTGGTATCAAAGCATCGACCTGGTGCTTTGAAGATGTCCAACACAACTTGCAGCCAAGTTTCCATTTCTGATTTGGAGAAGAAGTTCAAAGACAAGCATGAAGAACTCAATGCCCGATTGGAGCTGATGACACAAATGAATGCGGGCATGGAAGAGATTCAAACGTTGTTGCGAGCTCAGTCCACACAAACCCAGAACAATAAGTTCTCTACTAACAAAAAAGGCACTCCCCACACTGAGAATCATGATGAGACTCAAGTGAACCAGAATCATTATTCAACAAGGATTTCGAAGGTGGAATTTGCTAAGTTTGATGGTAAGAACGTGAAGGAATGGTTGTATAAATGCGATCAATTCTTCCTGTTAGATGGAACCCCTGCAGAATCCAAAGTCCGCCTAGCTTCCATCCATCTCGATGGCATCGCCCTGCAATTGCACTTGAATTACATGCGGGTCAAATTTGACATCTATCCATCTTGGCAGCAGTATGTTGCAGATGTAGCAATGCGGTTTGGGGAAGCTTATGAAGACCCTCTTTCCTCACTGATTCAAGTGAAACAATTGGGTAAAGTCCAGGAATATGTTGATGACTTTGAGTTAGCCTTGACAGAGGTATCTCTGTTACCCGAACACTCCCTGAGTATTTTTTTGGCTTGGTTAGAACATAGCACCCAAATGCATGTGCGAATGTTCAATCCTACTTCAATTTCACACACTGCTAGCTTTGCCAAATTGCATAAAGCCTCTAAATTCTCTACACCTAAAACCAGTAATCGTTTTAACTCTCAATTCACTAAACCCATTAACTTGAACCCAAAAAACCCCTTCACCAGCAATCAAACCAACTCAACCCAGAACACTAAACCTTTGTTTACCAAAACCCCTAGAACTTATTCTGCTTTGGAAATGGCCGACCAAAGAGCAAAAGGGCTTTGTATGTTTTGTGATGAGCCCTTCACACCTGATCATCAACTCAAACATAAGAGGTCCTACTTATTGGTGATGGAATTGGATGAAGAGGAGTCGATTGAAGAAGAAGGTGATACTGCAGATGAGTCTGGTAATATAGTTGGGGATGGTCCTCAATTTGAAAACCCCCAATTATCACTGAATGCACTTACTGGGATTTCAAATTATCAAACAATGAGAGTAACAGGTATGCACAATAAAAAACAATTGCAAGTGCTGCTTGACAGTGGCAGTACTCACAATTTTTTTGGACTTGGAAATGGCAAGGAAACTGGGGTGTAAACTAGAAGCAATTACTCCAATGGCTGTAACTGCAGGTGGGGGTAATAGACTGGAAGCTCCCTTCATATGCAAAGGTTTCAGCTGGCAACTGCAACAGACAAGGTTTACTGCAGATGTGATTGTTTTACCTTTAGTTTGCTGTGATCTAATCCTGGGAATTCAATGGCTGAAATCTTTAGGTCCAATCTTGTGGGATTTTAACAAACTTCATATGGAATTTTCTATTAAGGGGAAGAAGTTTTTACTAAGAGGGGCTAAGACTTCTGGAGTAAAGCTAGTCAATAACAAGTCATTATCACAAGCAGTCCAACAAGGAGCAAAATTGTGCTTCTTGTACATGGGCCAGGGCAATACCCAGTTTATAATTCCTACATGTCACATGCTGCACCCTGTAGCTTCTCCACCTAAGGTACCTACTGACATTGCAATCCTTATCGATGAAAATGCGGATATATTTGTAGAACCCACTGAATTACCTCTAGCTAGGCCTAGTTTTGATCACAGAATTTCACTAAAGGAAGGAACTAATCCCTTTAGTTTGATACCTTATAGATATTCCGTTGTGCAGAAGAATATTGTGGATAAATTGGTTGATGAAATGATGCAGCAGGGTATAATTCAACATAGTAACAGCCCTTTTGCATCCCCAACTGTGCTAGTAAGGAAAAAGGATGGGTCATGGAGGTTATGTGTTGATTACAGAAGGCTAAATCAGCACACTGTTAAAGATAGATTCTCAATTCCACTCATTGAAGACTTAATGGATGAGTTAGGAGGTGCTACCATTTTTTCTAAGCTAGATTTAAGGTCTGGCTATCATCAAGTAAGGATGGAGGTTGGAGAGGAGTACAAAACTGCCTTTAAAACACATGGTGGGCATTTTGAGTATTTGGTGATGCCCTTTGGGCTTACTAATGTGCCTGCCTCATTCCAAGCCCTCATGAACCACATTTTCCACCCCTTTTTGAGGAATTTTGTCATCATCTTCTTTGATGATATTTTGATCTACAGTCCATCATTACAAGATCATGTGGACCATCTAGCTCTTGTGTTTCACACTATTAGAGAGCAGCAACTTTATCTCAACAAGGACAAATGCCATTTTGCTACTACTAGGGTGGAATATCTTGGCCATTTCATCACTCAGGAAAGAGTGTCCACTGATCCTTCAAAGGTTCAAGCTGTGAGTGACTGGCCATAACCTACTAATATCAAGCAACTGAGAGGGTTTTTGGGTCTAGCTGGGTATTATAGAAGGTTTGTAAGGGATTTTGGCAAAATTGCAAAACCCTTGACTGATATGTTGAAGAAGGATTGTTTTATTTGGACTGAAGCTTCTACTAAAGCATTCCTTGCTTTGAAACAAGTTTTAGTCACTGCACCTGTTTTAGCCCTACCCGATTTTACTAAAACTTTTGTTGTTGAAACTGATGCTTCTGGAAGAGGAATAAGAGCAGTTTTGATGCAAGAAAAACACCCTATAGCTTACATTAGCAAAGCCTTGGGACCCAAGCAGCAGGCTATGTCAATCTATGAACGAGAATTGTTGGCCATTGTCTATGCAATTCAGAAATGGGGAGCTTATCTTTCTCATGGGCCTTTTGTCATCAAGACTGATCAGAAAAGCATCAAATTTTTGTTGGAGCAAAGACTTAACACACCATTCCAGCAAGTTTGGATGTCTAAGTTAATGGTCTTTGATTTTGAGATTCAATACAAGGAAGATGCTGAAAATAAGGCTGCTGGTGCCTTGTCTAGAAGGACTAGTGCTGAATTGTTACCCATGTTGTTGGACAATGCTCAACCTGATTTGCTAGAGCAAATTAAGGCTTCTTGGAGTACAGATCCAACTCCGCAGGAAATAATTTCTAAACTGCAGCTAGATACAACTTCACATCCTAAATTTACTTGGCTTCGGAATGAACTCCGAAGAAAAGGAAAGCTAGTCATTGGCTCTAACCCAGAATTGAAGCAAGAGATTTTCAAATGGTCACATGACTCTTCTCTTGGAGGACATTCTGGTAGGGATGTCACTGCTGCGAGGATGAAATCCTTATTCTTTTGGAAGGGTATGACTAAGGAGATTCAACAATATGTGTGAAATTGTGATGTGTGTCAAAGGTGCAAACCTGATTTGGCTGCTTACCCAGGCCTGCTGCAGCCCTTACCTATTCCTAGTAAGGTTTGGGATGAGATTAGCATGGATTTTATTGAAGGTCTGCCTCCTTCTTTTGGAAAACAGGTCATTCTAGTAGTGGTAGATAAGTTAAGTAAGTATGCACATTTTCTTCCCTTGTCTCACCCATATACAGCCCTTGATGTGGTACAAGTCTTCCTTGACAACATTTTTAAACTCCATGGTATGCCTAGCACAATTACTAGTGACAGGGACCCTATCTTCATCAGTACAGTTTGGAGTGAATTTTTTCGACTTCAAGGAGTTTCTTTGAATAAGTCCACTGCTTATCATCCTCAGTCTGATGGCCAAACTGAGATTGTCAACAAATGTCTTGAGACTTACTTGAGATGCATGTGTTCTGAGAAGCCCTCTTCATGGTTAAAATGGATTTCCTTAGCTGAGTGGTGGTACAATACTCACTTTCATTCATCCATCCAAACTACTCCTTCTGAAGTTGTATATGGTCAAGCTGCACTCATTCATCTTCCCTATCTTCCAAGGGAATCTTCTACTGTGGCAGTAGACAGATCCTTGACTGCTAGAGAGGCTGTGATCAAACTGCTTCAATTCCACTTGTTAAGGGCTCAAAACCGAATGACTCAGCAAGCTAATAAACACAGAAGTGACAGAGTTTTTTCCTTGGGGGACTTTGTTTATCTGAAATTGCAGCCTTTCAGGCAATACTCACTTCGGAATCAAGCTTACCACAAGCTCTTTCCTAAGTTCTTTGGTCCATTTAAGGTGTTGGATCGAATTGGGAAACCTGCATATCAGCTGGAATTGCCTCCTTCAGCTGAGATACACAATGTTTTCCATGTGTCTCAGCTGAAATTATGTAGGAATCCTGCTAACAGCCCTATCCACCCCCTTCCTACTATGCATGAACAGTTCACTACTAAGGGTGAGCCTGAGTCTATTCTTGATAGAAAGATGGTGAAAAGGGGTCGAATTGATGCCACTAAAGTGCTTGTCAAGTGGAAAGATTTACCCCCTGAACAAGTAACTTGGGAATTTTACTATGATTTCCTCAAACAATTTCCTAACTTTCACCCATGAGGACAAGGGTGCTTTCGAAGGGAAAGGGTACTGTTACAGAATTGGCATACTGTGAACAATTACCATATAAGCTTCACTCTACAATTTTACATTTTACCATGCTTTATGTTTTTTATCCTAAGTTTTATATTTCTACCTTGCCTTTAGTATTTGTGAACGCATTCTGCTTGTTACAAGCTGATGTGACATAGAGTAGTGCTTTACTGTTAGAACATTCCTCTTGCATGCTTGGCAAATGATTGTAACTACCTTGCATACTTATAGGCCGTGTGACAAATGAAAAAGGATTATCTCATCATTCAAAGAAATTATTCTCTCACCTCTAACAACTCTCTACACTCTTCTCTATGTTCTCTGCACCGAGCACCATTCTTCCATTGGAGCTCCTGCTTAGAGCTTAGGATTTTTACCGGATTCCTCCCTAAAAATCCAAACTATCACATATTTCATGATGACAATAATTTTGGTACTTACAATCTCAACTCCAACAACCGAACACCTTACTAATAGTCTAGTACAAAAAATCGTTCCCCATGAGATTATAAAAATTAATGACAATTTTTTGTTTATAAGAGCATAATACCAAAAAAAAAATTATAAGAGCATAATACCCAAAAAAAATAATTTATAAGAGTAGTGTGGTCTTAAAATCTTCACCTTTCACATGAGATTAGAAAAATTAATTTGCAAGAAATTAAAGTTAAAAATAAAAATTAATGAAAGATCAGAATAGTGTTTTAATCTACTTGATTTCAAGTCTTAGCTTAAGTGATACATGTCTATACTATTTAATCTCCTATTTAAATCTCACAAAGGTTGTTTTGCAACTTTAGCTTACTTTCTCCCGCACCATACTATCTTGGAACACCCTCCCTTATCAATTCAGCCCCCGGTAGTTGTGGTAACAAAAAATTCGTTATTTATTTTTGTATATATTTTTTTGGTCAACGTATAAAATAAAACTCTTCCGTGTAGCAAAGCAGCAGGGTTCAGCACACGTTTTCTTATAGAAGCCCAATAGAAGAAAAAAGGCTGCTCATATCCTGCATTGATTTGATTTGGCTATTCAAGCCCATAAGGATGATGGTTCACGTAGGGATGGCAACGGGGCGGGGCGGGGCGGGGCGGGTAGTAGCCCCCGTCCCCCGCAGATAATATCCGCCCCCGTCCCCGCCCCCATATCCGTGCGGGTACCTGTTTATTATTTCCCATGCGGAGAAGCGGTACCATGATATCCGCAGTATTAAATAAATTATAAATAAAATTAATAAATTAATAAATAAAATAAAATAAATTAAAAAATATATAATATAATAATATTTTAATTTATATAATAAGATTTTTAATAGTTTTATATAAAAAAATTTATTTTTTTTGCGGTACCACTGTTACGGAAACTACCCCGCCCCCGCCTCCGCCTCCGTTTATTAAACGGGGATAACTTAAACGGTATTTATACCCGGGGGAAAATTAAACGGGTATTACCCATTCCCGTCACGGATATTACCAGCGGGTACCCGTACCCGCGGGTAAAATTGCCATCCCTAGGTTCACGCGCTTATGTTTATTTGGGCCTTGAATATCTAATTACAAACAACCATCTTTATAATTGATAAGGCCCAATTATAATCATGTGTGTGAACCATCATCTTTATAATTAGATATAATTGGGCCTTGTATATCTAACAGATCATTATACAATAAGCATCCAAATAATTTAATTTGGCTTTCAACTGTGGTAATGTGAGAAATAAAGATAAAAATTGCATTATTTATATAAAAAAAACCCTTGAATTTGTTGTGATTTTTCAAAGGTCTATTAGTGAGGACTCCCTTAGAAGGTATGTGCAGTTTGCGAGTGAGAGCTGTATACAGGAGTTATTGGCAGCTTAGACACAAACACAGGAAATGGCAATGATGGATGGAAGGTGCTTACTCTTGACAATGGAGTAGAGATATCAATACGCAGGTCAGGCTCACTTCACACATTTTGTAGCCGTTGGGTGCTTAGATCTGCCTCTCTTCCCAAAAGAGAACAGAGTATGATGTTTTCAAATAGTCACTAATACTGCCAATGATTAATTCCTTTTATCCTTTCTATCAACTTGAATTGCACCCAAATAAGCATTCTTATAGTCGTCTAATCTCATTTGGCAACTACAAACAGATCCTGCTGAAACTCAAACGAGTACTGTCATGCCTAAGACAACACAATACATTCGCACACAATGTGGCAATTCATAACTATAATAACCATATATAGCAACCCATAATTATAACAACCATATTAGTTCAGCAATATATAGGTAATGATTTGAATGTTAAAAGTAAAGCGAAGGCAGTAACTAATAACAAGTGGAGTTGACAATAGATGGTGATTTTGCAGCAGATCATAAAACATTATTTGAACTTACTTAGGCAGAAAACCTGATTTCTCTCACTTTTTAGGATTGAGGATAAAACTTAAAAAATAAAAGCACCATACATATTAGAAATTTAGAACTTCACAAAAATGTGAAATACGAATAGGCATGAGTTTTATCATACCATTTCTTAACTTTTAGCTCAACATAACAGAAACTGAGAAACAGTACTAGGGCAAATTCAGCAGCCACAGGCAAAGGTATGTTAAAGGGAATAAAATACGAGTCATGACTGATGACAACTCTGAAATGGAGACAAACGTATGATAAAAATGCAGGTGCAAAAAAGTTAAAAACAAACAAACAAAAGACATTTCCTAAAAGGAATTTAGGTCTTAGATGCATCAGTCAGGGAATGGGGAAAAGAGATAAAATATTCCTACGATGAATGAAAACAAATAACTAATAACCAGTAATTACTGAACTACGATGCATGCAGGCTAATACAAAGCTTTTGCTTGCACTATCAAAATCAATCCATGCAACAATCGGAAGGAGAACACATTATCATCCATCAAAATGACAGCTAGAAAAAAACTCTTTGATATACTCCCCTTCTGAAAATAAACAATGGAAAGAAGCATATCCAAAATCATTTGTATTGCCAATATCACATTAATCTCAATATCAAATTCCAAAACTGAACATACCTAGACTAAGATTAGTTGCACTTGCACATGGCTCTTAACAGAAACAAAGAAACAATCTTCAACACTTGGGCGTGCAACAACACAAATCAACTCAAATTTCCTCCTTCCCATCTTTCGATTTCGATATATCAACAATCCCAATCCTCTCATTCTCTGGCAAAATCGACCAATTCGGAGACTGCACAGCACGCAACCACTTGAAATCATCCACATTGGCCCAATTTCTGGTCTCGGCATCAAGACCGGCACCACAAAGATCTTCCTCAATCCCTTGGTAACCCAAACAATAAGGCGCGAACCTCACGCCATTGCTGTCCTCGATTATTGGCCTGCTCCTAACCCTAAGGTAAAAATCACTTCTTCTAGCACCGTGAATCCGAATCTGATGCGACGCCATCGCAAATACGCACCCCTCAACTTCCTCAATCAGAATCGACCCCATCACTGGCCCAATGTAAACCCTACAATCCTTCAACCTATGAACAAAAAGTGCCCTCACAATACCAATTATCCTCACTTCACAAGAATTGAGGTCCGAAACCGTGAATTCCCCAACCTCCGATCCCCTAAATTCACCCAGCAGAACCTGATCCGTTTTGTTTCTAAACCCCGGCGAGTCCCGCACTGCAAAACTCGTTTTCTCAGGCAAAACGGAATCGCTATTCGAAATTGGAAATTGTTTAGATTCTGGAATAGCGGATTCTTTCTTGCTGGCCTTGCTCTTGAACGTGAATTTCTTCTTCGGGACCAGCTCGGAGCTCAGATTCTCGAGTTTCAGTTTCAAATCGGAGACGGTTTTGAGGGAGGAACGGACGTCGTAAGAGGGCAAGTAATACGAGTTTTCGGCGACGAGCTTTTCCAAATCGGAGATTGATGCGGAGATTTTTCCGAAGTGGGGTTTGAGCTGGGATGGATCGGAGGAAAGGGATTGGGATTCGGCGAGCTGTGACTCAATGGAGGTTTTGAGATCGGAGAAGCGCAAGAGGAAGGAGGAGCTGGATTCGAAGGAAGGGGATGGCGATAAAGATTCTGAGTTGTCTGAACGGGTCTGGTGACGTTTCGAGAGGCGCTCCAGCATCGATAAGTGCTTTTTCTGTAACGCTGGGTCTGCTGCTGTAGCGTTTGAGACGGGTTGATTCTCGGTCTCTTCCATTGTTTTTGCGAATTAGGAATTGGGAGTGGTGGGAAAGTGAATGTGGGAGTGTTAGAGGTCCACAAATGAGACGTTTAGAATAGTGCCCTTCTAATTCCAAGCACCGCCACCGGTGAATTTTGGTTTTCAAGTTATTTTTTTTTTGTTTTTAACAACACATAATTAAATAATAATGTAAAAAGTGTAATATAACAACACACAATTAAATAATAGTGTAAAGAATTTCAACTTAGAGTTCAATAGACACCGACTGAAGTTTTTAAAGCAGTGTGATGTTAATCAAGAGCTCAATCCTCCACTGAGCCAATATTTATTTATTATACAATTGAATGATTATATTTTGACATTATAGAAATATCTCCCACCAAAACAAAATATTTTAGAAAAAATAATAAATTGATCCTCAAATGTGCTTGCTATTGCAAAATAAGAAACTTTTTGCACAAAATGACAAGTATTTTACCTAATCCCTTTTGCCCTTCTAAAACAAAAAGAAACGGAACACCGATCTACAAACATGTACATTTCGAAACTCAAAAAATGGTAGTCATTCATATGATTTAAATGTACAAATTAAAAGCAAATTTTTAATATGAAATTTGAAATTAAGAGTAAATCAGTGTTTTACCTAATTTTAGGCCTAAAGTTGTAAATAATGATTTTGATAACCATGTCTCTTTTTTCTTACAAAATACAAGGCTGAACATTACGTCCAGGAAGAAGCATACACTACTACCAACAAGATATTATACCCGAGATAACATCCACCAAAACAAGAAAAGACTGAACAATAATTTTAACCACGAAACTTTATAACTTGCATATTTTATGTGTTAGCTCATGCAGCTTTTTCCGCTTCTGCAGCTTCTGCAGCTGCTTCTTCCTCCATAAGCTTCTTTAAAGACGGAGGTGGTCTTACAACAATGCTTTTCTTCCATTTTTTATCAAGCTTTCTGGACAACCTCTTATTGATACCCTCCTCAATCTCTCTTTCCCGCTTCACAGTAAGCATGCGAGCAGTCTGTATAGATATTAACAGTCACATCATCATTCATCCAAAAATAACATATAGATAGGAAACGCATTGCATTCATGCAGACCCTAAAGAAGGATCTTAGGTATTAGTAAAGCCCTATGGGCTCATTTGAAGCTATATACACCAACTATAAAGGCTGGACCAGTTTGGGCAGATCGCAATTCTCTCCTCTCTTTCTTTCTCTCGTGCAAATCTTGTTTTCAACATGGTGGCATTTTAAATCCTAGTTGCAGCTTCTTCGCCAACTAGAATCCTAGCGCCCCCCTCGCCAATTTGATTTTTTTGTTAGTGGGAGATGGACTCCTGATAGAATGACCACTTCAGTTCTCACAGAATCTCAGTTCGATAAGTGGAGAAGGTCAATCATTTAAAAGATGGAAATGAAGAATGGTAGGATGATTTGGTTTTATTGTGGATTTAAACTTGATATTGGCACTTGACCCCCACAAAAGAAAACCAAAGAGAAAGCAAGACTGCAAGAGAAAGGGAGGGGGCAGATCCCCTTCAATCAACTGTATACAGAAAATAAGGTTCTTTAAGTAGATAGGTGATTTTGATAGTGAAAAACATTGAAATGATTGTACAACAAGGAATAAAATACAGCAAAAGATAGAGATATTGATCTATTACAGCTCAATAGAGTCAAAATTATACCACAACCAACTGAATATAAGAAATTTAAACTTAGACATAGCCCGCTACCATGCTACCTCACCAAAAGAAGGCTGTAAGGACACACCTGGGACTGGGAGTCACGTGACATCATGTGCAAACAGCTGAAGTTAAAGATGTTGCACACTAGTTTACAAACAAAAATTAAGTATGCTAAACTGCAGTGCATCCAGCAGAACTTAAAAAACATGCAGAAGTCATAAGAGGATCGACTAATCCTGCAAGTGAAAAACCTAGTTCAAGTATTCCTACATGTTGAATTTCTCTGTATGCATGCTTATCTATTTCTCAGAGGAATTTCTTGTTCATAACCCTGAGAGATGTGGCACAAGAATAATATTTTCGTAGTAATAGCGGGTGGGTCTCATGAGATCTATGCTGGCCGTCAGAATCAAATGAAATGAAGGGGTCGAAGGACCATTCAATTCATTAAGGGGCATAGATCTAGGCTGCCTCTTTGTTTGGTCAATAAAAAAAAAGGGGGGGACCGCTATGGGAAAGACCCCTGGCCCTGATTCTACTTCATAGTCCAGGGGCCAGCTGCTGCAGAGCGGCAGGGCATGGCGGTACCCTCACCTGACCCCCAGATCTAGCAGCAGACAGCGGGCTGGGCGTGAATTTCCATAAATTGCCTGCAGGTCTTACTCTGATTAGGTTAGAATAACATACCATAAATTGGCTGCAGGTCTTACTCTGATTAGGTTAGCTGTTAGCAACAATTTGTTACTAAGTGAGATCTCTCTTCAGAGACCTAAAGATTAAAGACAGAACGCAATAAGAGATTCAAATCTATGACCTTACGTTGGATTTAATCTGTGCGAACCTGGAAACAAGAGTTCTCAAATATTAACCTATAAATGGCATAAATTGTATACTGCAACCAAACAACTAAAACAACAAATGAGTTATCAGTCCATCATAAGCAATGCTTGTTGTGGGAGATCTTAATTCCATAAAAGGGGGAAAAACAGTTTAAATGAACATATATTAAAGCATGAAAAAAGAAGGAAGAGGTAAAGGATGAATGAAAAAATCTTTGCATAATTTGCTGTAAATAGAGCGTACCAGGTTCACCCTTTACGACTTCAAAAAGTAGAATATTTGAGTACATGGTGTATACTGCTTAAATTACTCCAGAGCTGGACCCCTTTACGTTTCCTTCCAATGTCCATTTCATCATTGCACGTCATAAAATTCCCTTTTGCTTCAAATTTTACCGTGAGTTTGGTAGAATAGACGCAGAGAGAAAATAAAGGAAATGATATGTGGATCAAGGCTTCTTTCCTTTCTTTTCTCTCCATTTCTGTTCTACCATTCGTGAGTGGAACTAACAGTAACACTCAAGCTAATCATACTGTCCAACACGTAGCTACTTGCCTAATTTCATTATCGAAGCAGAAAAAGAAAACCAAACCAAGCTCTCTAACATAGCATATTTATAACATTGTTCGGCACGAAACTATGGTAAAATTGAAGTTTCTTGAAAGCAGAAACAGTTTAATAAAACAGAACAGACAGCCACCATATCAACAGGCAATTTCCAAATACCTTTGTGACAACCTTACCCTTAACTACGCTAGTGGTTTTACATTATTGATGGCCATAGTACGATGGCCATTCTAAACACGTTAGTAAGAGTCAATTGATGAATTTTCAAGAGTATCTATCTAGTTCATGATTGCAAGAGAGAGAGAGAGAGAGAAAAGGAAAACAAAAAGTATTGTTTACTATCATTCCACTCCTTCCAAATTTCACAAACTCCCATCTCTCAAGCTTGTTATTTGAGATGAACTCAATTTCTTACCATTTGAGATGAATTCAATTTCGTACAAGCAAGAATATATGCAGCAATTTTCACTGAAGTAAAAAGAGGGAAAAAGCAATACCCTCTTGCGCATGCGACAGAATTCGCTGGACTTGAACTCGTTGCGGGCTGATTTCTGAAGGCGAAGCATGAAGAGCTCACCCTTAAGGTCGACAACCTCTTCGTTGATTTGTTCGGTGGTTAATTCTCTGATTTCCTTCATTTCCTCTTCTCTCTTTGCCATCGTCACCACTGCCACTGATGGAGTGCGCTTCGTCGGTGGAATGGAGCATATGCTGCTGCCACGGTGACGGAGCTGAATGCCATTGAATGAAGATTTGGAAGGGATTGGTTTTGGAAGAAAGGAAATGGTTGAAGAAGAAGGTGAAGCTACAGAGAGGATCAGGTTCAGCATTTTCCACGCTCTTCTCTTTTCTCTATTATCAGCTTCTCTTCTGCAACCGCTGGCCGCTGCAGATAAGACCCTAGCCCCCTTCGTTTTATTTTATGGGCCTACGCTACACCGCGACAGCCTAATTTCTTTGGAAAAAGCTCTTAAAAAAGTGCAAGTACTATTGATATTTCTTAAAAAAATATTAGATTTATATCTTAAAAAATATTAAATTAAATAGTGTCACAGCTTTTAATATAAGTATTTAGATCAGACGTGTTTCGAGTCTTTAGCTAATAAAGATCAATGTAGGATTATTTCCGTTAATTTTAATCAACTTAAAAAAAAAAATACATAAAAAATAATATTAAATAAAATATAAAAAAAATATATGTACTTATTTAATGTAAGATTATCAAATTAAATTTCTTTTTTCTTTTAACAAAAAATGATTTTTTTTAAAAAAAATTGGGGGATAAGTAATTTATTTACATGGTTTTTTTATTTATTATGACTGAGAAAAAAATAGGTTATTTCATTATGTAAGCTTTTAATATAAAGATATAAAGATAAGGCTTCCAAATGATAAGATAATGTGAAGTAAGATAAATATAAAGATCTTAAATAGAATTTTATTAATGAAGTGTTATCAAAATTTGTAAATTCTATTTATAGATTTTATGGTGTTTATTTCTTTTTTTACGTGACTTATCATGTAAAAAATAATTAAAAAATTCATTCCTATTATTGTTCTAGTTAATAGATGAAGGATTTGAACTCTATTTTGTCACATAGCCATCATGAAAATTATTATACTATTTCGTACTAATTAATAATTATAGAATTCATAATTACTAATTTACTGACAGTTTATGAAATAATAATAAATTAATAATATATTATTATCTCCTTGAATATGTAATTATTCGTAAATTATACGTGTATAAAAAATAGTTCCTTAGTTATATTCAAAACTAATTGCATTCAATGATATGAATCTAATTCCTCACACACACACACACACACACATATATATATATATGATTGACTTGGCCTAAAACTCGTTTGGTCACCCTTAGACTTTGCTTATTTTTACAGATGACTAAGTTGAGGACTGTATATCAACATGTCTTAGTTTTCATCCGGTCGTCCTTTAACTTAGTCCATCTTTACAGATGACCAAGTTGAGGGACTATAGATCATCCTGACTTGTTTCTCGATCAGTCATTCTTATGGTCAGTCATTCATCGTAGATGATTGATATAGGACCTGTGGATCATTCTGGGCTTAACTGCCCAATGTAGATCGGTCATGTAAGCTCATTCTTGAATAAAAAGGATTGCTGAAATCCTGACATAACAGAGATAATCCTTCTTTGAGAAACAAGAATATGTGATAACAAAATAAAATTATCCATCATCATGAGATAACTCAACTCCAGAACCTTTTAAGCAGCCCCTCCATATCTATCATATATGTAAGTTACTATTAGATTCAATAGTTTTACCTCATATGCATTGCTGATTTCCTTGAATTTCTCTTCTGCTTCAGGTTCTCTGCAGTGCAAGTAAACAAACTCAGAATGATTGAGGTCTTACAGAACTCTAAGACCTGACTGTTCCTAACCTAAATAAACTTGATGACTTAATAAAAGTCACGTGCTTGGTCGTCAACGATTCTTGGTCGTGTGACGACCAACATTCAGAAATGGTTTTGCACCATTATGTGTCGAGTGTCTGCTAGCTGTACCCAAGAAAGGAACTAAACATGTACATCTGCGTTAGCTTACAGAAAAAGAAGTCATGCTCACGGCATTATCAGGCCTAACACCGTTAGTGGGAATTATTCATCCTACGTGCATGGAAACGAACAAAACTCGAAAGGACTCAAACGGTAGTAATTCGATGAGTTACTCCCCAAGCTTCTATATAAGTCAGCCTGACAATTTAGATCGAACATGTTTTATTTTTACCTAACACACAAATTAACTTTTATACACCTTTTGATCATCTTGCTGCCCTACTTGGGTGTCTCTAACCTTGATGTTGCCTATATATATAATGTGGCATAATAAGTACGTGGTTCAGAAAATTTGTAGACCATCATAAATTTAAATAGCAATATAGAAAGGAGGCTAGAATATCTAAGGACTAAAAAACCAAACAAAAGAAGGTTGATTGGACATGGAAGAACACATTTGACATCAACAGGAAAGTTGTTGATTGTCAAATATTCCCAACCATATCAAAAATCATCAAACATACAGTTGTAGGTATTTCCTTGGCCACAAAAAGAATAAATAATATCAAAATAAAAACCAGTTAAAAAATAAGATGTATTTTGTATAAAAAAAAAATAATATATGGTGAATTCATTTTTCTAGAAATGAAAATTATAACTAATTGAATTAAGTTGAATAAGGTACATCACCATTAACATGAAAAAAGATTGAAGCGATGTTCTATTAACTAGATACACGGTTGATGCTCTTTAGCTAACTGAGCTAATCAACTTATGTGCAATCATCAATTGTCTGTATGAGATGATAGTGTGTTTGAATGAGAGATAAAGAAGAAGAAAGGAAAGAAATGAAAAAGAAAAAAGAAAAAAAATTCAAGAACTATTAGTTGGAAGATTTTTTATGTTGGAAAATGAGGGAGAAAGTAGGGTAAGTATTACCTATCCTTCTCTGAAATTATCCCTCCTCAAATTGTGGGATTAAAGAGAAGGAAAAACTTTATTTCATGGGAAATTTTATGAAACTCGAACATAAGTTTATGTGCCAAAATTTGTACTTATATGGACTGATAAAAAATAATTATGTGATATAGTGATGACCTGCTGATAGCAACTGCTAGCCAGTAAAGTAGCAAAAGTACATTTATGTATTGACATATAAAATGTTTTTCTTTTAATAATTAATTTATAAAATAATTCTTAAATATATGAAATTTGCAAGAGACAAAAATTTCAAATGAATTTAGAGTTTTCAATAAATCCACCTTGATCAAGTCATCACTGAACCCATTTGAGAGGATATACCCACCGAATTGGGAGAATAGAGACACGACCATGTTGAGGGGCGTGTAGAGGATATTTGATTATGAAAAATGTTTACCTCACACTAATTTTTCATATACTACTTTGTACTAATTAATAATATATAAATTCATAATTAATCATATATATATTAATTAATTAATGAGATAATAATAAATTAATAATATGTTATTATTTTATTAATTAATTAATATATATAATTAATTATTAATTTATACATCATTAATTAATATAAAAAACAGTATAAAAATTTTTTGTGAAAAAATTAAAACTCTTCAATTATTTGAGGTAGCAATGCGTTTGGGTGCTGGATATTAAAAGGGTTGATTTGTAATCCCGGACGCATTAAGCGTTCCCTTCTTGACATAAAGCATCCGTGGCTTTATTTTCACTACGACCGGCTTGTACACCACTTCAAATCGATACCCCAAGCTTACTGACAGCCAACACCGGTGATCGCCGGTGGTGATTCTCGATGGAACGGATGCTTCAGCCTAAGGCATCCAACTAGATGTTGATTGCTACTTCAACCTAGTATAGAATGTAGCAATTAAGATGACAACTCTTTATACTAGCAACCAATCACAAAAGAGAGTTGCATTATATCCGATTTTCTGGCCAAAATATAATACATATGTTGATTTTGATTTGTAACTTTTTCATTCAAAAGAGTGTTATTTTTCGAGAAAGATGATTAACAATAACAATGGGTATATAGAGAATATACTTTTACGAGTGATATAGTCCCAACGGCTGCCACAACTATATACTCTTTTATTAGTTTTAGTTAAGTAAAAAAAATTAAAAGAGATTATCTTATAATTTTTTTTTAAAGAATATTTATTTATAACTAAATTTATAGAAGGCTTACATAACTTTACTTAATCCATGTGTTGTTATTTCATTTGTCCAATTTGGCATAGGTTCCAATACTTATGATTTTGCATGAATACTATAACTATCCCCTTATTATAAAATAAAAAAAAAATTGAGAATTAATGATCTTTACTTCTGCATCCTTCTTCAACTTAAGCATTCAAATAAGAAAAATCAACTCCTCCTCCATCATCTTATTTCTCTTCTTTTTCATTTCTTTCCACCCTCACTGGTGTAAAGTTATAAGCCAAAAGCTTGCAACTCTACAATTATCGAAATGCAATATCCTTAAGGAGATGTTTAATTTAGGAGTTAGTTTTTATTCGTGGTAATAGGACTATTAGGAATAATACTTCTGGAATGATATTTTTGGAAATATATCAAAATCCATGTTAAGTTAATTTTGACCATTTAAGTATATTCCCAAAAATATTCCAAAAATATCCCACCATCGCATGAGCCCGTGCATCATATCATCACTTCTACTCATTGTCTTCTTGACACATCTTTACCTAGTTCTTATGCACTTATTTCAGCCCAATATATTAGCCCTCTTTCTCTGTATCCAAACTTGTGAACAAATGTCCCATATGCAATCCCAAAGCATGGAAGCCCCAAAATTTTCAGTGGAAGAGAAGGGTAGCACGATGGATAGGTTTGGGCAAAGAAATGAGACATGTGCGACAATGGCAGCTGGCATTGGGGGAAGGGAAAGGAAGGATTGCCGCCGTCAGTCCTAAGTCTTGTGTTCTCCATCATATTGGCTGGGCTTGGGAAAGGGAAGGCCACCTCTGAATATTAATATTGTCGTTCTTAATAAAAATAAAAAGTAAAAAAGAAACTATTATCTTAACACCTATTTTTTAAATTTAAGCCATTCTCATTTTAGCAACTTTTTATTTATTTAATACATTCAATTATTTTTACAAAATTTGAGAAATTATATATTATTGACATGTTAGCTTCTTTTTTTATCTTTAAAATTAACATCCTATATTAAATTATTTAAAAGAGTTAAAAGCTCAGAATATAGGCAACTTAGTAGCTTATTATTTTAATTACACGATTTTGTTTTTTTTTTGTGCCAAATTTGATATTCTATTTATAATTACTTAAGTTATAGTCTTATTAATTCTAAATTATTTTAAATGCGATGCAATCTTAAGCTAGATATAAATTTAAAAATGAAAAGGTATTAAGATGACGCAAGGCTTTTTAAAAATGTAAAGTATTTTGATAAAAAAAAATGAAAAAGTATCAATTTTTAAGTGTGATACATCAACATGTGGCATGTGGGGATATGCCGCATCAAGATCCAAGATACTTGTTTGTTACATGGGCTAATTATGTTACTTCAGCACTTTCAAATTAACATCTAGATTAATATTATACCACCTTTGAAATAATTTAAAACTAATGGGGCCAAAATCATGCAAATCAAAACGGAGTATCTAAATAACCTAATTGAAATAATAAGAAAATTACAATTATAATTAAGCCAAAAGTATATCAATCACTAATTTTTTTTATTACTCACTTTATTTTTTTATTTTTATATGATATTTCACTTTTACTTTCTTTGGATAATCATAGTTCCTTCCATTACGATTGTAAATATCAATTAAAGAATATTTTTTTCTGATGAATAAATGTGGTCAAAGACCCAATCAATTAAAGGAGATGATGTAATTACAAAAAAAAATGATGTAATGCAAACATGCTTAACATTCTAGTGCAGTTCAAGTTTTTTTTTTCTCATTTAATATATAAATGATATTAAAATGAAAACAGTAATACAAAATTATCTAACAGTTTAAATATGTCTTACAGAAATTTTAATTTGGTAACGAGTGCTTGAGGCATTGTTAAGGAATTAAATTAAAATTATTTAATGTTTTAAAATTTTAAAAAAACTTAATACTGTGTTTTTTAAATAATTAACAATTTAATAAAAAATATTAACTATTTATTAACAAGTCTTGAAACACTAGTTAAAATGATCCTTTAATTAAAATTTAATGATTGCCGTAACTTTTACATCACCATATATAAAAAAAATATGATAGTCCAGCGATTACTATTTTTTTTAACCCTACTCAATTTTATTGAAATTTGAATTGAAATGTTTATAAAAAATCAAATTTGAAATTTATTTTCAAGCAGTAAGATTTTGATTTTAATTTTTGAAAAGAATTGTCAAAGATACAGAGAGACTTTTTTGGTACAAAAGATACACAACACACAGACTTCTATAAAACCGTTCTATCAATTTTCTCATTTTTCTTCAGAGTTTCCGTCTGCATTTTCTCCTCTTCTCTTCCTCCATTCTCTCTCTTGAACGAAACCCTTGGCTTGTTTCCTTCCCTGCGATTGGAAGTTCACACTGCAACAAACCCTAACGATTGATTCGAAACGGTGATTGCTGTAGTGCGAGTCACTAAGTTGAATCGGATAGGAATCATCTGAGTCTGAGTGATTGGTTGAGACGCTAATGGGTGCTGCGGGCTCCAAGCTCGAGAAGGCTCTCGGCGACCAATTCCCTGAAGGAGAGCGTTACTTTGGCCTTGAGAATTTCGGCAACACTTGTTACTGCAACAGCGTTTTGCAGGTTTTCAAACTTCAATCCATAACTCTAACCTTTTCTTTTCCATCCGATTTATATGGAAAGCATATATTATTTTGTTGCAAGATGGTTGATTTTTTTCTTTTTTCTTTTTTCTTTTTTGGGTTCTCTTTGCTCATTGTGATGGTTTGTTGATTCTATGGAAAGTTTATTGCAGTTGCATATTAAGGGAAGTGAATGTGTATTTTTTGTTTTGGATGTTCTGTTGACCTGTTTGGCGGAATTTTTAAGTGCTTGATGTATTATTAATCAGAGTAATGATTGAGCATTAGCGGTTTTTTACATTAGAATTTTTTATTGTTTATCACGGAGTTTTTGTTAAAAATTATTGTTAGTTTTAAAATTAAAATTGTTAATCAATCTTTTCTTTGTTGCATTCAATCGAATTATCAATGTCTCTGTATATGCATATGTCAACTTATAGCTAGTTATGGCCCCTTGATAAGGAGATATGGTGCCTGAATCCATACAGTGCATATTTCAAAGTGATCATGAATATATTATATAGTTCAAACATTTGCCTTGTCTAAAATATCAATAAATGCATTAGACATCTCTAGTGATGGTATTTGAACATGGGTGTGTTATTTTTTTGTAAAGATTTTTAGGGCTCTTCACTAACGTTACTCATTCTGCCACCTTCTGCAGGCACTATACTTTTGTGCTCCATTTCGCGAACAATTACTAGAGTATTATGGAAATAACAAAAGCATAGGGGATGTGGAAGAAAATCTTTTAACTTGCTTAGCTGACTTATTTTCGCAGGTAATCAGTCTGTAGTTTGGAAAATTATTGGTATTACATGCATGATGCCTCCAAGCCTCTTCATATTTGATTGACCTAAGCATGATTCACCAGTTTAGAGTTGTATTGTCTTCACTAACTGTGGCTATGGTGTATGCTTTGTTCTCTCATCAAAGAAGCTGTTGATTTCCTAGCTTTGCGTGATTCTTTTTCCATTGTGTTCATATGAAACAAGTGTATTTTTGTTCTTTGAATGCCTTTCATTGTATATTGTTATCCTTAGTTTTGGTTTTGTAGCTATGTTTTCTTTAATGACATTTGCTACCAGATTTTCTTATTTCATATTTTATTTTTGGGTAGAAGAAGAAAATTCATTAGAGACAAGAGACAACTAAGTACAATAATAGAAGATAAGATATCTTTTAAATAAAAACAGAAAATGCAAGAGCTACACAACCAAGACAAGTTAATTAACTAAACAAAGCTTGCCAGTCTTTGGACATATCAAAAGAATATGAGAAAATGCTCCAAGTTCTCTGTACAAATCCAGCATTCACCAAAGTTACCAAAGATTCTACACCATGATTATCTAGCATGTGGACAGTATAAAAATAAATGATTGCTAGTCTCAAAATCAGCAAGATACATGACTCAGACATTAGGAGAGAGGACTTTGTGAGGTTTGCGGACCTGCAACAAATCATTTGTATAAATCCTATTTAGCATAGTGGTCCAAACAAAAGACTTCACCCTGGAGGGGACCTTGAACTTCCAAGGGAGTTAGCAAATAGAGAAGTGCCCCTGCTTGGAGCATGAAGAATTGGAATTAGGTTAACAAGAGTACACTCCAGAGGATTCTAAGGTCCAAATACTGCTGTCCAGTAATGAAGAGGGGTGAATTGAATCAAGCAAACCAAGAATACAATCCAATTCTAGAGCTTCTCTATTAGTTCTGGCAAAAGTGCTGCTAATATAGTGGTGATGCAAAGAGGATAAGCTATAAAGAGTTATATAAGAAATTGGCTGAGGCAATTGCATGCTTTCCTAAATCTGCTTTGTAGGATGCTTAAGTATATTTGTATTACAATTACTTATGCCTGAGAATTGGCTTCAAGTTTTTGCTGTATGCTTTTGTAAGTATTTCCATTTTTTATATCAATAACATTTTTGTCCAATTTATTGTCTCAAATGTCCATTTAAGGGCACTTACATGCCTATCTCCTACTTATGCCTGAGAAATTGCTTCAAGGTATTTGCAGTGTACTTTTTGTGAGTATCTCCATTTTGTATATCCTATATATATATATATATATATATATATATATATATATATATATAATCATATATATATATATATATATATATATATATATATATAATCGAATTATTACCTTCAATGAAATGTCCATTTAATGGCACTTACATGCCTATTTATTTCTTTCATGGTTGTGAATGTAACATATATTTATTTCTTTTGGTGTAGATAAGTTCCCAGAAGAAGAAAACCGGTGTCATTGCTCCCAAACGATTTGTACAGAGGTTGAAAAAACAGAATGAACTCTTCCGTAGCTATATGCACCAGGTATGCGTTTAAACTTTAAACTGTCAAGAATGAGCTTCCTGTACAGAAGGTGATTATTCTAGAAATCTGTAACATTCTTTTAACGGTAACATTTATATTATAATTGGAAGATTAGAAGATTAGTTTATATGTCTGCTCATGCTTTGACTGTAGATCAGTGGTATACAAATGGTGATTTGGCTTATTAGTATTCTTGTTTTTTGTATGGAAATAGTTGTGTAATTGATGTTGGATGTTCATCTAACAGAAATTATTTTAACTGAGTTTGAATAATGACAGTTTGTTACTTTCAAATGAGGTTGTATTTCTCAATTTTTTAGTATAATACATGTCACTGAACTGTATAAGTGTGTTCCTTATTTATCGTTCATTGTTAATTGTCTGTCAAACTCAATGTACCATTGGTTGCATATAATGCCTCTTATTTTGTCTATGTTTTTCATTTGAAACAACATTGTTATTGGGGATATTCTCTTTTTGGCAGGATGCCCACGAATTCCTGAACTTTTTGTTGAATGAACTTGTTGACATTCTGGAAAAAGAGGCCCAGGCTGCAAAAACTGATCAAGAGACGTCACCACCTTCTGAAAAGGCTACAAATGGGCCCAAGAATGGTCCAGCTAATGGTGCTCAGAAAGTGCCTTTGGTTACTTGGGTACATAAAAATTTTCAGGTGACCTTGCTCTGCCAATTTGATATTTTCATTTTTGCATGTTGCTTGCAGTAAAACTTGGAGGGACCATAAATTGTGAACTTTGTATTGGATCCAGTCGATTGGTGTTCTTTTTTTAAGCGTGCATGTCTTGTTATTTACCAGTTTGGGTTTCTGACATTTTATGGATAATCCATTCATATTGGCTTTTACCTAAATTATTATGGAAATCAGTACATTATCTAAGATACTATTGTGTTTATTTTATTATTACTATTTTATTGTAAATGAACTTTATTATCACACGATGAAAATAATAACAATTTTGCTTTTGTTGATTTTTTTTTCCTTTTGCGGAAGGAGGGTGTTGTTACTCTTACTCTGTAGTGATCACAAAAATAAGATTTTCTTCAATTTTGAGGAATTTCACTATTGTAACTTGCTTTGATCAGGGAATACTCACCAACGAGACAAGGTGCTTGCAATGTGAAACAGTGACAGCTAGAGATGAAACATTTTTTGACTTGAGCCTTGATATTGAGCAAAATAGTTCAATTACAAGCTGTTTGAAAAATTTCAGTTCCACTGAGACGTTGAATGCTGAAGACAAATTTTTTTGTGACAAATGCTGCAGGTATATAGTTTTTACTTTCAGGCACAAATTTCGTTTCTATAATTGCCTGAATACTACTTTTGTGGCATTAGCTATTACTTGGATTCTTGAGTGCTTTGGAAAAGATAAAGAGCCAGTTCAACCATTTTGAATCATGTGCTTAGCTGAACAGTTCTGTTACTTGTTTATTCGATAACAATAACAATCAAACCTTATCCTACTAGGTGGAGTCGGCTACATAGATTAATTGATGCCATTGGATTTTATCGAAAACTAAATTTGCAGAAAACCATTTAGAGCAAGGACTTGTTTAATAGTTTCTCCTAAAGTTTTCTTAGGTCTTGTTTGTGATGAATCACATGTCAAATAGCTTGAATATCATGTATTAGTTTATGGAAATTTTTATCTCCTTTGATAGAAAATAGAATGCTATGTATGTTTTATTGAGTAATACTACTATGTTACAAGAAGCAAACCATGATATGTTCATCTTCCACTGATGATTAACTTTTTTCTATCTGTTATCTGAAAGGGGATTTGACGGCCATGTCAGTTTAGTGTGTAAAAATATATATGTACCCTCTCCTTTGTTTTTCATGTCTATTTACTAGTCTGATGACCAAGACGTTGAACTTTCTTATGATATTAGTTTGCAAGAAGCTCAGAAGAGGATGAAAATAAAGAAATCGCCTCACATATTGGTCATCCATCTTAAGCGGTTTAAGTACATGGAACAGCTGGGCCGCTACAAGAAGTTGTCTTACCGGGTTGTTTTTCCCCTTGAGCTGAAGTTGAGTAACACGATTGAAGATGCAGATATCGAGTATTCTCTATTTGCAGTAGTTGTCCATGTTGGGAGTGGACCCAACCATGGGCATTATGTCAGCCTTGTGAAAAGCCATAACCACTGGTTATTTTTTGACGACGAAAATGTTGAGATGATTGATGAGTCTGCTGTGCAGACGTTCTTTGGATCAGCCCAGGAATATTCCAGCAATACAGACCATGGATACATTTTGTTCTACGAGAGCCTTGGCCCTGGTAACAGGAACTAGACGGAGGAGTTCTACGTGTTTTAGGTACTTAAATCATCTGGACTAGTCTTTTTCATCTGGTTTCTATATTTATTTTCCTTTCTACCGTTTTCTCTTTTTTCAACCTGTTGGAGGAACTGTTACATCCTTCGGAGGATACGGGTTGTGAAAATGCATACTTAGGTTGATGGCATGTACAGTGGATGGTGGTAGCACTGTCCTTTGCTTTTTTCTTTTCTTTTTTTCCACAATAAGAGCAGTATATATATGGGGTGGAAATTTCACTGATTCATCATGGTTGTAAATGTTCAACCAACATTAGAAACACAATGAAATGGAAATTGCTCGAAATTCATGATAGATTATTTTACAGTTTGACGAGCTCTAAAACTGTGTTATAGGTGGGCATTCTTTGGTGAACTAACAATCCTCTGTTCAGGAGAGCAATAGACTTTGATGATGTATACAAAGCAATTCAATTACCAGAGTCACCTATTTCGATTAGGTTCCAAATCTCTTTTTGCGCTTTTGTTTAAGTCAACCAGGGGGAAGTACCAAATTAGGCATTGAGAATAACACTGCGTTATCTAACTACGAAGACAATTGTACCGAAGCTTTGATCTTATTGTGCCTTTCAGTTCCACATGATAGTCGAGTATGCATTGAAAATTTGGCTTCAAAATCTGATTAAAGCATTTCGTCTTGAAATAATATAAATTTTCACTGCACATTTCAGCGTTTGACTGGGAAATCTGAAGCGTGTTTATTTTGCAATATAAGACACTGGTTCTAAAGGTTATGCATTTTTCTGTAAAATGTTAACAAATGACCGCTTAATTTCCTATTATACAAGAGAATGAGAATTAAGATTACTATAACAATCTAAATAAGACAACTCATCACATGACTCTGCTATAAAATGCTTATGACATACAATAAACAACGGAACAGATGAAAGCTAACTTCTAGGTGGCTGTGGGCATGAAAATATCTTCATCCAACAATGCTTCAAGATCAATGAGGTTATCAAATTCTCTTGTTTCTTCTGAATTGTTAAAACTCCTATCACCCTTTACCTGCAAAAGGCATATACAGAAGACTAAACTCTACTGCCAATCACAAGAACAAACTGCATGATGTCAAATGCTGATATTTTGTTAAGTCCCGATAGTCTTCTTGCATTATGGGCTCAGCGAAGTGGTTCAGGTGGGAAAAGGAAGTAACTAATGGAACTAGAAAGAGACGCCTAAAAGTTTTGCATACATGATGGGCTCAGCAAGGGAGATTCTATGTTCTTCAAGAAAAACAGATATAATCATTTACTAACAACCTTTAAGCTTAGCCCATGCAATATGCACCGCTTTATTCACTAGAAGCAAATTGTTTTTGGTTGCAAAGGAGGTCTATGACCTGGCTTGGGGAGGAGATGGTCGGCTAAAGTGTAGATAAAGCAACCTGGCTGGGATTCAATCCTAGGGTTCCAAAGGGATTCGGTGCCCACTTGAGCTCAGGCTCTTGGGCTTCACTAGAAGCAAATTAAGCTAAATGTAAATTCATAAATCCCACAACCAAATAGCAAGGTGGGCTGAACTCTATTCAGGTATATTTTTATGTACTTTAAATTTACAGAATGAAAACTACTGCTCTGATATACTGTCTAAAAAAAGAACATGATTTAAAGCATGATAATTGATAAACTTTTTTAATAAACAAGGAGGAGTAGAATACCTGATTTTCTTGGATCTCAGTTACAACATTCAACAGCCTATGGTATTGGTCTCTTGCCTCTGGATACTGAGCCATTGACTTCACCCTAGCTAGGGCTTTCTGCAACCTTTCCTCTGTTTGCTTCCTGCCTTCTTTTAAGAAATCATAGTCATCCTCCTTGTAAGATACATCTTGTACCATAGTTCCCTCAGAAATGGCTTCCGATTTAAATCCACGCAAACCCCTACCTTTTCGACGCCAACGTAAAATAACCTTCTCCAAAATTCCAACGGACCAAATTATCTTTCCATAGTTTTTCCTAACGTGGTGACCTCGTACATGAGCCTATAACCATGGAAACTGAGAAGTTAGAATAAGATCAATTAAAAGGTACCAGAAGGAGAATAGGAACTAACATTAAAGACAAACAAGCATGGTAAGACCATTTGAACGTTACAAACATGAGAAATGTACCTGAATATATACTATTTGTTTCTGAATCATCAAAAATTCTTTTCTGCCCTTCCAACTGCGAAATCTGTTCTGTATTCGTATTGCAGCAGCATGGACAGGCTCATTGCGTTGCCCCCCCTTGTGTGATTTAACTGTTATAAGTGAAAGAGCAGGTTCATCAGATATTCCAAATTTATCATCATCATATTCTTTCAATTGTTTTCTCTGGAATGACTGTACTCTGAAAACTTGATGAATACGAGTAGCAGCTTGGGTGGCATTACACACTGCGGCCAGTGAATCTTTCAACGACAGTTCATATGATAGGAACTTATCATTGACTTCAGCAGTATTTTGTGGGACTCTTTGTACTACTTTTGTTCCTGAATTTTCTCCTACATCCCTGTTCAAATCAAGAGATAAGAGGTGTGCACTTAGGGAAGATTCTGCAAGATACCCTGCAATACCTTTGTGTCCATTTGCAGAAGCTAGGTCAACTGGTGTTCTACCAGGAGGATGTTCTGGGTATGGATCAGTCAGTGCTCCAGGTGCTGCACCGAGAGAGATGAGGGAAGCAACTGTGCGCTCCCTGATAAAGTAAGATGCAAGAACTTGGATGACAAGAAGTATGCAAAGAAAGTGAAAAGAAACAAACCCTAAGCACTAGACCAGCAGTGGTGGAATATTTCTAGTCAGTTTATCTTTTATGTTTTACGTATAAGAAAACTCAAGTGCTTCCCACCATAGTACATCATAGGCTTTCTTAGTTGATTTTTTCTTATAGTTTCTTCTTTAATGACATTTCATCCTTCAACCCTACAATAAAGTATATTCAGTATCAAGAAGTTAGCATTTTTAACTGCTTCAAGGCCCATTTCACATATTTCCTCTTCCCTTCCCACTAGTCAATTCTATCTCTCTAGTACTCTTGCAAAGTTGCAATTAATATCAGTGACCCATCTTATTTAGGCAATGTAGTGTCGGTTATATTATAGTAGATTAATATGATAAACTATAAATTCAATTTTGATGAAATGCATTCCATGTCACAAGCACTGAAGTGCTCACCTGCCACAAAATGCAGCCCAATGAAGAGCAGTCCATCCATTTACATCACGAAAGTTCACATTCACACCTGCAACTATCGTGGGTTGTAGGGCCCAATCATAGCCAAGAGCAGCCGTAAAATGAAGCACACCTTGACCACCCTCATCTAATACATTAGGGCCATTCCCATCTTTAGTTATTTTTTAAAGGAGCCATGCCATTAACTTATCTTTCAGAAGATTTTGAAGCAGCTGCTCCTGTACATTTTCTGGAGAAAAATCGTTCACTAGAGTAAGTTTCAGCAGCTTGTACCAATCATCATCATCATCCTCCCTCAGCAACGAACTGATTTTACTTCTCAGTTGAGATTTCTCACTTACACTAATTGGATCTAAATTTTGTGGGAAGGCATGCCCCAGGGACAACAGTTCTCCAAATCGCATATTAAGAGTATAAAAAATGTTGCCTCTGTTTTCATCTGCATTGTTGACTTCTTTAGTATAGTTGACTTGGAAATCAAATTCTCGCACTTCACTACATGCTAACCTATTGGAACAAGTTACATAGAAAGGAACCCTCCCAGCCTTGTGTGGAGGAGTATGACAACAAAGAACACCATTCCCGATGATCTGCGCCGGCACTTCTACCTCGCCAAACATGCATGACCATTTACAGTGTTCTGCTTCATGTTGACTTATTAAGAATCGTCCTAAAATGAGAACCTGTACAAGTTTTTTTGATAAATGAAGAAATAAATAATCAGAATAATAGAACTGACGGATAAGCAAAAAAGCAACAGGTATGGATTTATTGAAAAAGGAAATCTTTTTAATGAGTTATCAATACAGTGAACATATGATCAAAATTCAAAACTAATATAAAGTGTAGAATATCAAAACAGTATACCTTTGTTTCTGAGCCTTCAAAAGTCCAGCTTGGAGAAAAGTCAATAATGCTAAAAAGTTGATTATGGGAAACAGATGGATCCAGTATATAGATGTCCAGGTGCACTTGGGAAGGAATAGTTGTGCTGTCAACCTCATTTTTGCTTTCAACTGTATCCCAATAAGCACCAGAAGTGGATTGCATATTTGATTAGTCCACATCTCCAAGTTCTTTACTCATCCATTGGTTGAAACTGCCAAGCTTCTTCAGACCCTCTTCTGCAGGAGATCCATCTAACAGAGTCTTCTTTAAAGTAAAATAAGTGTCATCTATTCCATCCAGGCTTCTATTGGTCTCTAGATATTATTTTTGCTTGTCTTTTGCATTTAAAAGTTTTTCTTGAGGGTCATTTTGCATAAGAACATTGTTTTGTTTGTCTGGATGTAGAAGACACTATTCCAAGGATTTTTTAAAACCTTCTTCATTAACCTCCTGCTCACAATTGCTATAACTAACCTCACTTGTTGAGCCTGAATACCCAATATCTATGGGCCAACTGGATATGCGTAAAGAATTACAACCAGAAGCCTGTTAACAAGGAAAATCAAGCTTTAAGCAATTAAATGAATTTGAAGGAAAGAATTAGAAATTAAGTAACATGTTTAAAAGTTACTCATGCATGACGTGAAAATTCATTCGTTGGTTATTCTTCTATTTTTAAAAAAACATGAAACAAATATTTATTATATTTTTTAGGGTGTCAAATATCAAGTTTACATACAATTTTTTTATAATATTTTAAAATTTTCAAAAATTATTGAAAGAGTGTTCAGAAAATTTTTTATTCTATAAAAAATGTAAAAAAAGTTATATATGTGTGTGTGTAAACATTATTATTATATTAATAGGATAATAATAATAATAATAGTAAATTTAAATATGTAATGAGTTATTGATAATACAACTTATAAAAAAATCTTTTAAATTTGTAAGATAATATTAAAATTTAAATTCAAATTATATTAGTGACACAATTTAAAAATATCACTTGGTAAAATTTTATAAATTCAAACTCTCTTTTTATACGTTCTATTGAATGATGTTTGATGATTGATTGATTCCACCTCTAACATTTGACCAAATAATTTGTAAATTGATTCGTACAATAAACGTTGGTAATCGTAATAATCAACATTTCTCTTTAAATTTTACTAATGCATTATCACATTTAAAAATTTATTATTAAATAGCAACAATAATATAATATACATTAATAATTATTTTCATCAACATAACAACAACAATAAAAAATTAATCAAGTAAAAAAAAAAATCAACGAGATTGTAGTTAATTTGGTGACTTTAAGATTGAGATGTAATGGTGATATCAATTTACTTATCAATCACTTCTCTTATCTAGGTGCTTAAATTGTACTAAAAAATAAAAAAAAAATATTAAGAAATTTGTCGTAATAATAATAGTAATATCATTATTATTAAAACTTCATATATATATATATATATATATATATATATATATATATATATATATATATATATAGCAAAGAAGCATCTTACACCAGGTGTAAGTTTTTTTTTCGACTTACACTCATTTTCAATTTGTTAGATTCATTTTCATCTAATTAGTTACTTTTAACTAAATAATTTCAATCATTAGATGAAAGTGAATCTAACTATTAAAAAGTATAAGTCAAAAAAGACTTACACCCAGATATAAATCGATTCTTCCTCATATATATATATATTATGAAGTTTGATTCATGTAATTAAGTTTACTCTAAAATATTAAATCAAATATATAATAAGAGTTTAAACAGAACTATAATTTTGTTCAATTTAACAAATTCATTTAATTTGGTTCAAATTTTTAAACGCTTCTAGAAATCAAAATTAAAGTAAATATATGCTACTACGAAAAAAAAGGGATAATTTAGTTAAGAAAGCAACTTTCATTTTGGTTTTTTTAGAGGGAGGTCATGACCTTACATTATTTGTAAAGGGTATAGTTACTTACACATATTTATAGATACATAATCTCATATTTGTACAATTTTCATTATCTTATTATAACTAATCTTATATTATTTTCTATACACTTATTTTCTTATTTTGCCACAAATTGCCTCTTGCAAATGTGTTAAAGGCATTTTTCATTTTGTAAAGGGCCAATGTCAAGCAAGCAAGTATAAAAAACTGAGTAAACACTCACTTTTAAAGATATAAATGACATCAATTTGATTCTTCAAAAAAAATTAACATTAATTTAATTCTTCAATACTAAATAGTTACATTAAAATTGTTCATTTGTGTACAAACCGTTAAAACACCATTATATAGTCTTTGATTTAGAGACTAAATTCATGTCACTTTTTATTATTATAGATCTAAATTGACATCATTTTATATGATTAAAGGACTAATTAATGTCAATTTTTTTAAAAGATTCAAATTCATATTACTTTTTATGATTGAAAGATTAAACTAATGTAATTTTATTTTTAAAAAGATCAAATTGATGTGAGTGGGCGCACGACAAATCTTGATGAAGCGTGAATCGTGCAAATTGAAAGTAAGAAAAATAATTGCATAAACTTAATATACTTAAATTGAGTGTACTAAATCAATCATAGTACATAATAATTGATTAGGTTCATTCTTCACTTCATATAATTGTAAGATTCAATTCTCTTACTTTTCTCATTGAACCCTCTGTCGTTATGAAATGTGGTGAGAAGAAGAACTTTACCCTAGGTGTTCACTCGATCATGCTTACGTTTTCATCTCAATCCCAAATTTCATAGCTATCACAGATATACTTATTAAACCACTAAAATGTGTGGTCTTCTGTATTTTGCGATGACAATAATTTTGGTACTTACAGTCTCAACTCCAACAACTGAACACCTTACTAATAGTCTAGTACAAAAAATCGTTCCCCATGAGATTATAAAAATTAATGACAATTTTTTGTTTATAAGAGCATAATACCAAAAATAAATTATAAGAGCATAATACCCAAAAATAATAATTTATAAGAGTAGTGTGGTCTTAAAATATTCACCTTTCACATGAGATTTTAAAAATTAATTTGTAAGAAATTAAAGTTAAAAATAAAAATTAATGAGAGGTCAGAATAGTGTTTTAATCTACTTGATTTCAAGTCTTAGCTTAAGTGATACAAGTCTATTCTATTTAATCTCCGATTTAAATCTCACAAAGGTTGTTTTGCAACTTTAGCTTACTTTCTCCCGCACCATACTATCTTCGAACACCCTCCCTTATCAATGCAGCCCCCGGTAGTTGTGGTAACCAAAACAAAAAATTCGTTATTTATTTTTGTATAATTTTTTTTCGGTCAACGTGTTAAACAAAACTTCCGTGTGGCAAAGCAGCAGGGTTGAGCACACATTTTCTTATAGAAGCCCAATAGACGAAAAAAGGCTGCTCATATCCTGCATTGATTTGATTTGCCTATTCAATCCCATAAGGATGATGGTTCACGCGCTTATGTTTAACTTGGGCCTTGAATATCTAATTATAAACAACCATCTTTATAATTAGATATAAAGACCCAATTATAATCATGTGTGTGAACCATCTTTATAATTAGATATAATTGGGCCTTGTATATCTAACAGTTCATTATACAATAAGCATCCAAATAATTTAATTTGGCTTTCAACTGTGGTAATGTGAGAAATAAAGATAAAAATTGCATTATTTATATTAAAAAACCCTTGAATTTGTTGTGATTTTTCAAAGGTCTATTAGTGAGGACTCCCTTAGAAGGTATGTGCAGTTTGCGAGTGAGAGCTGTACACAGGAGTTATTGGCAGCTTAGACACAAACACAGGAAATGGCAATGATGGATGGAAGGTGCTTACTCTTGACAATGGAGTAGAGATATCAACACGCAGGTCAGGCTCACTTCACACATTTCGTGGCCGTTGGGTTCTTAGATATGTCTCTCTTCCCAAAAGAGAACAGAGTATAATGTTTTCAAATAGTCACTAATACTGCCAATGATTAATTCCTTTTATCCTTTCTATCAACTTGAATTGCACCCAAATAAGCATTCTTATAGTCGTCTAATCTCATTTGGTAACTACAAACAGATCCTGCTGAAATTCAAACGAGCACTGTTATGCCTAAAACAACACAATACATTCGCACACAATGTGGCAATTCATAACTATAATAACCATATATAGCAACCCATAATTATAACAACCATATTAGTTCAGCAATATATAGGTAATGATTTGAATGTTAAAAGTAAAGCGAAGGCAGTAACTAATAACAAGTGGAGTTGACAATAGATGGTGATTTTGCAGCAGATCATAAAACATTATTTGAACTTACTTAGGCAGAAAACCTGATTTCTCTCACTTTTTAGGATTGAGGATAAAACTTAAAAAATAAAAGCACCATACATATTAGAAATTTAGAACTTCACAAAAAATGTGAAATACGAGTAGGCATGAGTTTTATCATACCATTTCTTAACTTTTAGCTCAAGATAACAGAAACTGAGAAACAGTACTAGGGCAAATTCAGCAGCCACGGGCAAAGGTATGTTAAAGGGAATAAAATACGAGTCATGACTCATAACAACTCTGACATGGAGACAAACGTATGATAAAAATGTAGGTGCAAAAAAGTTAAAAAACAAACAAACAAAAGACATTTCCTAAAAGGAATTTAGGTTTTAGATGCATCAGTCAGGGAATGGAGAAAAGAGATAAAATATTCCTACGATGAATGCAAACAAATAACTAATAACCAGTAATTACTGAACTACGATGAATACAGGCTAATACAAAGCTTTTGCTTGCACTATCAAAATCAATCCATGCAACAATCGGAAGGAGAACACATTATCATCCATCAAAATGACAGCCAGAAAAAAACTCTTTGATATACTCCCCTTCTGAAAATAAACAATGGAAAGAAGCATATCCAAAATCATTTGTATTGCCAATATCACATTAATCTTAATATCAAATTCCAAAACTGAACATACCTAGACTAAGATTAGTTGCACTTGCACATGGCTCTTAACAGAAACAAAGAAACAATCTTCAACACTTGGGCGTGCAACAACACAAATCAACTCAAATTTCCTCCTTCCCATCTTTCGAATTCGAGATATCAACAATCCCAATCCTCTCATTCTCTGGCAAAATCGACCAATTCGGAGACTGCACAGCACGCAACCACTTGAAATCATCCACATTGGCCCAATTTCTGGTCTCGGCATCAAGACCGGCACCGCGAAGATCTTCCTCAATCCCTTGGTAACCCAAACAATAAGGCGCGAACCTCACGCCATTGCTGTCCTCGATTATTGGCCTGCTCCTAACCCTAAGGTAAAAATCACTTCTGCTAGCACCATGAATCCGAATCTGATGCGACGCCATCGCAAATACGCACCCCTCAACTTCCTCAATCAGAATCGACCCCATCACTGGCCCAACATAAACCCTACAATCCTTCAACCTATGAACAAAAAGTGCCCTCACAATACCAATTATCCTCACTTCACAAGAATCGAGGTCCGAAACCGTGAATTCCCCAACCTCCGATCCCCTAAATTCACCCAGCAGAACCTGATCGGTTTTATTTCTAAACCCCGGCGAGTCCCGCACTGCAAAACTCGTTTTCTCGGGCAAAACGGAATTGCTATTCCAAATTGGAAATTGTTTGGATTCTGGAATAGCGGATTCTTTCTTGCTGGCCTTGCTCTTGAACGTGAATTTCTTCTTCGGGACCAGCTCGGAGCTCAGATTCTCGAGTTTCTGTTTCAAATCGGAGACGGTTTTGAGGGAGGAACGGACGTCGTAGGAGGGCAAGTAATAGGAGTTTTCGGCGACGAGCTTTTCCAAATCGTAGATTGATGCGGAGATTTTTCCGAAGTGGGGTTTGAGCTGGGATGGATCGGAGGAAAGGGATTGGGATTCGGCGAGCTGTGACTCAATGGAGGTTTTGAGATCGGAGAAGCGCGAGAGGAAGGAGGAGCTGGATTCGAAGGAAGGGGATGGCGATGAAGATTCTGAGTTGTCTGAACGGGTCTGGTGGCGTTTTGAGAGGCGCTCCAGCATCAATAAGTGCTTTTTCTGTAACGTTGGGTCTGTTGCTGTAGCGTTTGAGACGGGTTGATTCTCGGTCTCTTCCATTGTTTTTGCGAATTAGGAATTGGAAGTGGTGGGAAAGTGAAAGTGGGAGTGTTAGAGGCCCAGGAATGAGAAGTTTAGGATTTGTTTGAATAGGTGAATTGAGCATAATGAAAAGAAATGAAATAGAATTGAGATACGTTTCATTATTTAATTGTGTTAAAAAATGATAGAATAAAATTAGAGTAAATGTCATAAATTTTATATTATCTCATCAGAAATTATTAATTTTTTTTCCTTCTTATTTAAAGGGTATATGATAAAATTATCTTTTTTAATATAAATATCATCTCATTTTATAAAAAATCATTCACTTCTTAACAATAAAATAGTAATTTTATTCTATTTTATCTAAAAATATTTAAACAATGAAATGATACTTTTTTCTCATTCTATTACATTTCATCTCATCTCATTTCATCACATTTTATTCTATTTCATTCTAACAATTACTAAATAAACAAACATAGTCTTAAAATAATCCAAACATCACCCGTGAATTTTGGTTTTCAAGTTTTTTTTTTTTTGTATTTAACAACACATAATTCAATAATAATGTAAAAAGTGCAATATAACAACACGCAAATAAATAATAGGGTAAAGAATTTCAACTTAGAGTTCAATAGACACCGACTGAAGTTTTTAAAGCAGTGTGATGTTAATCAAGAGCTCAATCCTCCACTGAGCCAATATTTATTTATTATACAAGTGAATGATTATATTTTGACATTATAGAAATATCCCCCACCAAAACAAAATATTTTAGAAAAAATAATAAATTGATCCTCAAATGTGCTTGCTATTGCAAAATAAGAAACTTTTTGCACAAAATGACAAGTATTTTACCTAATCCCTTTTGCACTTCAAAAACAAAAAGAAACGGAACACCGATCTACAAACATGTACATTTTGAAACTCAAAAAACGGTAGTCATTCATATGATTTAAATGTACAAATTAAAAGCAAATTTTTAATATGAAATTTGAAATTAAGAGTAAATCAGTGTTTTACCTAATTTTAGGCCTAAAGTTGTAAATAATGATTTTGATAACCATGTCTTTTTTTTCTTACAAAATACAAGGCTGAACATTACGTCCAGGAAGAAACATACATTACTACCAAGAAGATATTATACCCGAGATAACATCCACCAAAACAAGAAAAGACTAAACAATAATTTTAACCACGAAACTCTATAACTTGCATATTTTATGTGTTAGCTCATGCAGCTTTTTCCGCTTCTGCAGCTGCTTCTTCCTCCATAAGCTTCTTTAAAGACGGAGGTGGTCTTACAACAATGCTTTTCTTCCATTTTTTATCAAGCTTTCTAGACAACCTCTTATTGATACCCTCCTCAATCTCTCTTTCCCGCTTCACAGTAAGCATGCGAGCAGTCTGTATAGATATTAACAGTCACATCATCATTCATCCAAAAATAACATATAGACAGGAAACGCATTGCATTCATGCAGACCCTAAAGAAGGATCTTAGGTGTTAGTAAAGCCCTATGGGCTCATTTGAAGCTATATACACCAACTATAAAGGCTGGAACAGTTTGGGCAGATCGCAATTCTCTCCTCTCTTTCTTTCTCTCGTGCAAATCTTGTTTTCAACATGGTGGCATTTTAAATCCTAGTTGCAGCTTCTTCGCCAACTAGAATCCTAGCGCCCCCCTCGCCAATTTGATTTTTTTGTTAGTGGGAGATGGACTCCTGATAGAATGACCACTTCAGTTCTCACAGAATCTCAGTTCGATAAGTGGAGAAGGTCAATCATTTAAAAGATGGAAATGAAGAATGGTAGGATGATTTGGTCTTATTGTGAATTTAAACTTGATATTGGCACTTGACCCCCACAAAAGAAAACCAAAGAGAAAGCAAGACTGCAAGAGAAAGGGAGGGGGCAGATCCCCTTCAATCAACTGTATACAGAAAATAAGGTTCTTTAAGTAGATAGGTGATTTTGATAGTGAAAAACAGTGAAATGATTGTACAACAAGGAATAAAATACAGCAAAAGATAGAGATATTGATCTATTACAGCTCAATAGAGTCAAAATTATACCACAACCAACTGAATATAAGAAATTCAAACTTAGACATAGCCCGCTACCATGCTACCTCACCAAAAGAAGGCTGTAAGGACACACCTGGGACTGGGAGTCACGTGACATCATGTGCAAACAACTGAAGTTAAAGATGTTGCACACTAGTTTACAAACAAAAATTAAGTATGCTAAACTGCAGTGCATCCAGCAGAACTTAAAAAACATGCAGAAGTCATAAGAGGATCGACTAATCATGCAAGTGAAAAACCTAGTTCAAGTATTCCTACATGTTGAATTTCTCTGTATGCATGCTTATCTATTTCTCAGAGGAATTTCTTGTTCATAACCCTGAGAGATGTGGCACAAGAATAATATTTTCGTAGTAATAGTGGGTGGGTCTCATGAGATCTATGCTGGCCGTCAGAATCAAATGAAATGAAGGGGTCGAAGGACCATTCAATTCATTAAGGGGCATAGATCTAGGCTGCCTTTGTTTGGTCAATAAAAAAAAAGGGGGGACCACTATGGGCAAGACCCCAGGCCCTGATTCTACTTCATAGTCCAGGGGCCAGCTGCTGCAGAGCGGCAGGGCATGGCGGTACCCTCACCTGACCCCCAGAGCTAGCAGCAGACAGCGGACTGGGCGTGAATTTCCATAAATTGGCTGCAGGTCTTACTCTGATTAGGTTAGCTGTTAGCAACAATTTGTTACTAAGTGAGCTCTCTCTTCAGAGACCTAAAGATTAAAGACAGAACGCAATAAGAGATTCAAATCTATGACATTAAGTTGGATTTAATCTGTGCGAATCTGGAAACAAGAGTTCTGAAATATTAACCTATAAATGGCATAAATTGTATACTGCAACCAAACAACTAAAACAACAAATGAGTTATCAGTCCATCATAAGCAATGCTTGTTGTGGGAGATCTTAATTCCATAAAAGGGGGAAAAACAGTTTAAATGAACATATATTAAAGCATGAAAAAAGAAGGAAGAGGTAAAGGATGAATGAAAAAGTCTTTGCACAATTTGCTGTAAATAGAGCGTACCAGGTTCACCCTTGACGACTTCAAAAAGTAGAATATTTGAGTACATGATGTATACTGCTTAAATTACTCCAGAGCTGGACCCCTTTACGTTTCCTTCCAATGTCCATTTCATCATTGCACGTCATAAAATTCCCTTTTGCTTCAAATTTTACCATAAGTTTGGTAGAATAGACGCAGAGAGAAAATAAAGGAAATGATATGTGGATCAAGGCTTCTTTCCTTTCTTTTCTCTCCATTTCTGTTCTACCATTCGTGAGTGGAACTAACAGTAACACTCAAGCTAATCATACTGTCCAACACGTAGCTACTTGCCTAATTTCATTATTGAAGCAGAAAAAGAAAACCAAACCAAGCTCTCTAACATAGCATATTTATAACATTGTTCGTCACGAACCTATGGTAAAATTGAAGTTTCTTGAAAGCAGAAACAGTTTAATAAAACAGAACAGACAACCACCATATCAACAGGCAATTTCCAAATACCTTTGTGACAACCTTACCCTTAACTAAGCTAGTGGTTTTACATTATTGATGGCCATAGTACGATGGCCATTCTAAACACGTTAGTAAGAGTCAATTGATGAATTTTCAAGAGTATCTATCTAGTTCATGATTGCAAGAGAGAGAGGCGGGGAGAAAAGGAAAACAAGAAGTATTGTTTACTATGACTCCACTCCTTCCAAATTTCACAAACTCCCATCTCTCTAGCTTGTTATTTGAGATGAACTCAATTTCTTACCATTTGAGATGAATTCAATTTCGTACAACAATAAAGCAAGAATATATGCAGCAATTTTCACTGAAGTAAAAAGAAGGAAAAAGCAATACCCTCTTGCGCATGCGACAGAATTCGCTGGACTTAAACTCGTTGCGGGCTGATTTCTGAAGGCGAAGCATGAAGAGCTCACCCTTAAGGTCGACAACCTCTTCGTTGATTTGTTCGGTGGTTAATTCTCTGATTTCTTTCATTTCCTCTTCTCTCTTTGCCATCATCACCACTGCCACTGATGGAGTGCGCTTCGTCGGTGGAATGGAGCATATGCTGCTGCCACGGTGACGGAGCTGAATGCCATTGAATGAAGATTTGGAAGGGATTGGTTTCGGAAGAAAGGAAATGGTTGAAGAAGAAGGTGAAGCTACAGAGAGGCTCAGGTTCAGCATTTTCCACGCTCTTTTCTCTATTATTAGCTTTTCTTCTGCAACGCTGGCCGCTGTAGATAAGACCCTAGCCCCCTTCGTTTTATTTTATGGGCCTACGCTACATTGCGCTAGCCTAATTTTTTTAGAAAAAGATCTTTTATGTTCTTAAAAAAATTATAAGTATTATTGATATTTTTTTTAAAGTATTAAATTTAATAAAAAAATTGATAAAAAAATGTGTATAAAAAATAATATTAGATAAAATATAAAAAAAAAAGTATATATACTTTTTTGATATAAGATTATCATAATTAATTTTTTTTCTTTAAACAAAAAATAATTTTTTTTACTTTTTTTTTGGGAGGTAAGTAATTTATTTACATGGTTTTTAATTTATTGTGACTGTAGGAAAAAGAATAAGTCATTTCATTATGTAAGGTTTTAATATAAAGATATAAAGATAAGGCTTTAAAATGATAAGATAATATGAAGTAAGATAAATATAAAGATCTTAAATAGAATTTTATTAATGGAGTCTTATCAAAATTTGTAAATCCTATTTATAGATTTTATGGTGTTTATTTCTTTTTTTACGTGACTTATCATGTAAAAAATAATTAAAAAATTCATTCCTATTATTGTTCTAGTTAATAGATGTAGGATTTGAATTCTATTTTGTCACATAGTCATCATGAAAATTATAAGTTCCGTTAGTTATATTAAAAAATAATTGTATTCTATGATATAAATCTAATTCCTCACATATTATATATATATATATATATATATATATATATATATATATATATATATATATATATAGAGAGAGAGAGAGAGAGAGAGAGAGATTGACCTGACTTAAAAGTCGTTTAATTATCCTTTAACTTAGCTTTCATCTTTACAGATGACTAAGTTGAAGTCTGTAAAATGACTCATCTTAATTCTTGTCATGTCATCCTTTAACTTGACACATCTTTACAAATGACCAAGTTGAGAGATTGTGGACCGTCCTGATTTGTTTCTCGATCGATCATTCTTATGGTCGGCCCATTCAGCGTAGATGATTGATATGAGACCTGTGGATCATTATGGACTTAACTGCCCAATGTTGAGCGATCATGAAAGCCCATTCCTAAATAACGAACTTAGAATGATCGAAGTATTACCGAACTTTAGGACCTTATCATTCCTAACCTGAATAAACTTGATAACTTAATAAAAGTCACATGTTTGGTCGTCAATTGTTCTTGGCCGTTCGACGACCAACATTCAAAAATGATTTCACACTATTATGTGTCGAGTGTAACATGAATGGAAACAGACAGAATTAGAAAGAGCTCAAACGATAAGAATCTAATGAGTTAGTCTCCAAACTTCTATATAGGTCAACCTAACAATATAGATCAGGTATGTTTCATTTTTACCTAACACACAAACTAACTTTTACCTAACACACAAACTAACTTTTACACACCATTTGATCATCTTAGTGATCAACTTGGGTGTCTCTAACTTTGTTGTTGCCTAACTCATAAACTTTTAGTAAGTCCTCTCATTATCTATCAATTTATTTCGACCTAAGTTTTGGTTTAAGGTTTTGGGTTTTAGTCAATGCCAAAAACACACACATAGCAATATATATATATATATATATATATATATATATATATATATAAAAAGTAAATGCTTCAGAAAATTTGTAGACCATCATAAATTTAAATAGCAATATAATTTTGTATAAAAAAATTATATGGTGAATTCATTTTTCTAGAAATGAAAATTATAACTAATTGAATTAAGTTGAATAAGGTACATCACCATTAACATGAAAAAAGATTGAAGCGATGTTATATATTATATATTACTCATTTTAGCAACTTTTTATTTATTTAATACATTAATTTTTTTTTACAAAATTTGATAAATTATATATTATCGACATGTTAGCTTCTTTTTTTAGCTTTTAAATTAACATCCAATATTAAATTATTTAAAAGAGTTAAAGGCTCAAAATATAGGCAACTTAGTAGCTTATTATTTTAATTATGCGATTTTGATTTGTTTTTTTGAGCCAAATTTGATATTCTATTTTTAATTACTTAAGTTATAGTCTTATTAATTGTAAATTATTTTAATTGCGATGCAATCTTAGGCTAGATATAAATTTAAAAATGAAAAAGTATTAAGATGACGCAAGGCTTTTTAAAAATGAAAAAGTATCAATTTTTAAATGTGATACTCAACATGTGGCATGTGGGGATATGCCACATCAAGATCCAAGATACTTGTTTGTTACATAGGCTAATTATGTTACTTCAGCACTTTCAAATTAACATCTAGGTTAATATTTTACCAACTTTGAAATAATTTAAAACTAATAGGGCCAAAATCATGCAAATCAAAACGGGGTACCTAAATCACCTAATTGAAATAATAAGAAAATTACAATTATAATAAGCCAAAAGTATATCAATCACTAATTTTTTTTATTACTAATTTTTTTTATTTTTATATAATATTTCACTTTTACTTTCTTCAAATAATCATAGTTCCTTTCATTAGGATTGTAAATATCAATTAAAGAATATATTTTTTCGGATGAATAAATGTGGTCAAAGACCTAATCAATTAAAGGAGATGATGTAATTACAGAAAAAAAAATGATGTAATGCAAACATACTTATCGTTCTAGTGTAGTTCAAGTTTTTTTTCTCATTTAATATATAAATGATATTAAAATGGAAACAACAATACAAAATTATCTAACAATTTAAATATGTCTTACAGATATTTTAATTTGGTAACGAGTGCTTGAAGCATTGTTAAGAAATTAAATTAAAATTATTTAATGTTTTAGAAATTTGAAAAAACTTAATACTGTGTTTTTAAATAATTAACAATTTAATAAAAATATTAACTATTTCTTAACAAGTCTTGAAACACTAGTTAAAATGATCCTTTAATTAAAATTTAATGATTGCCGTAACTTTTACATGACCATATAATAAAAAAAATATGATAGTCCAGCATTTACTATTTTTTTTTAACCCTACTCAATTTTATTGAAATTTGAATTGAAATGTTTATAAAAAATCAAATTTGAAATTTATTTTCAAGCAGTAAGATTTTGATTTTAATTTTTGAAAAGAATTGTCGAAGATACACAGAGACTTTTTTGGTACGAAAGATGCACAACACAGACTTTCATAAAACCGTTCTATCACTTTTCTCATTTTTCTTCAGAGTTTCCGTCTGCATTTTCTCCTCTTCTCTTCCTCCATTCTCTCTCTTGAACGAAACCCTTGGCTTGTTTCCTTCCCTGCGATTGGAAGTTCACACTGCAACAAACCCTAACGATTGTATTGATTCGAAACGGTGATTGCTGTAGTGCGAGTCACTAAGTTGAATCGGATAGGAATCATCTGAGTCTGAGTGATCGGTTGAGACGCTAATGGGTGCTGCGGGCTCCAAGCTCGAGAAGGCTCTCGGCGACCAATTCCCTGAAGGAGAGCGTTACTTTGGCCTTGAGAATTTCGGCAACACTTGTTACTGCAACAGCGTTTTGCAGGTTTTCAAACTTCAATCCATAACTCTAACCTTTTCTTTTCCATCCGATTTATATGGAAAGCATATATTATTTTGTTGCAAGATGGTTGATTTTTTTCTTTTTTCTTTTTTCTTTTTTGGGTTCTCTTTGCTCATTGTGATGGTTTGTTGATTCTATGGAAAGTTTATTGCAGTTGCATATTAAGGGAAGTGAATGTGTATTTTTTGTTTTGGATGTTCTGTTGACCTGTTTGGCGGAATTTTTAAGTGCTTGATGTATTATTAATCAGAGTAATGATTGAGCGTTAGCGGTTTTTTACATTAGAATTTTTTATTGTTTATCACGGAGTTTTTGTTAAAAATTATTGTTAGTTTTAAAATTAAAATTGTTAATCAATCTTTTCTTTGTTGCATTCAATCGAATTATCAATGTCTCTGTATATGCATATGTCAACTTATAGCTAGTTATGGCCCCTTGATAAGGAGATATGGTGCCTGAATCCATACAGTGCATATTTCAAAGTGATCATGAATATATTATATAGTTCAAACATTTACCTCGTCTAAAATATCAATAAATGCATTAGACATCTCTAGTGATGGTATTTGAACATGGGTGTGTTATTTTTTTGTAAAGATTTTTAGGGTTCTTCACTAACAAGTTACTCATTCTGCCACCTTCTGCAGGCACTATACTTTTGTGCTCCATTTCGCGAACAATTACTAGAGTATTATGGAAATAACAAAAGCATAGGGGATGTGGAAGAAAATCTTTTAACTTGCTTAGCTGACTTATTTTCGCAGGTAATCAGTCTGTAGTTTGGAAAATTATTGGTATTACATGCATGATGCCTCCAAGCCTCTTCATATTTGATTGACCTAAGCATGATTCACCAGTTTAGAGTTGTATTGTCTTCACTAACTGTGGCTATGGTGTATGCTTAGTTCTCTCATCAAAGAAGCTGTTGATTTCCTAGCTTTGCGTGATTCTTTTTCCATTGTGTTCATATGAAACAAGTGTATTTTTGTTCTTTGAATGCCTTTCAATGTATATTGTTATCCTTAGTTTTGGTTTTGTAGCCATGTTTTCTTTAATGACATTTGCTACCAGATTTTCTTATTTCATATTTTATTTTTGGGTAGAAGAAGAAAATTCATTAGAGACAAGAGACAACTAAGTACAATAATAGAAGATAAGATATCTTTTAAATAAAAACAGAAAATGCAAGAGCTACACAACCAAGACAAGTTAATTAACTAAACAAAGCTTGCCAGTCTTTGGACATATCAAAAGAATATGAGAAAATGCTCCAAGTTCTCTGTACAAATCCAGCATTCACCAAAGTTACCAAAGATTCTACACCATGATTATCTAGCATGTGGACAGTATAAAAATAAATGATTGCTAGTCTCAAAATCAGCAAGATACATGACTCAGACATTAGGAGAGAGGACTTTGTGAGGTTTGCGGACCTGCAACAAATCATTTGTATAAATCCTATTTAGCATAGCGGTCCAAACAAAAGACTTCACCCTGGAAGGGACCTTGAACTTCCAAGGGAGTTAGCAAATAGAGAAGTGCCCCTGCTTGGAGCATGAACAATTGGAATTAGGTTAACAAGAGTACACTCCAGAGGATTCTGAGGTCCAAATACTGCTGTCCAGTAATGAAGAGGGGTGAATTGAATCAAGCAAACCAAGAATACAATCCAATTCTAGAGCTTCTCTATTAGTTCTGGCAAAAGTGCTGCTAATATAGTGGTGATGCAAATAGGATAAGCTATAAAGAGTTATATAAGAAATTGGCTGAGGCAATTGCATGCTTGCCTAAATCTGCTTTGTAGGATGCTTAAGTATATTTGTATTACAATTACTTATGCCTGAGAATTGGCTTCAAGTTTTTGCTGTATGCTTTTGTAAGTATTTCCATTTTTTATATCAATAACATTTTTGTCCAATTTATTGTCTCAAATGTCCATTTAGGGTCTGTTTGGGAGTGAGATTTTGAAAGGAAAGGGAAGGAAGGGAGGGGTTTGGAGATGAGAAACCTTTGTTTGGGAGTGTTGAAAATAAAAGGGAAAGGGAAGGGAGATTTACGGATACCCTCCCAAACCTCCCACTTTCAGTTCCCCCAAATAGGAGGATTTTAAAGCAAAATTACCCATTTATCCTTCCCAAATCCCCAACCCACCCCATCCCCGACCTACCCAGTCTCTCTGCGCTCAGCCATCTCCCTGCCCTCGTCCTCGTCTCGCTGAGCTCGTCCGTGTGGGCTCGTCTCCCTGCGCTCAACCTCCTCTCCCTGTGGTCAGCCTCGTCTCGCTGAACTCCTCCGTGTGGCCTCGTCTCCCTGCGCTCAACCCCCTCTCCCTGCGGTCAGCCTTGTCTCTCTGCACTCGTCCGTCTGCTCGTCTCTGCCCTCTTCAGTCTCCACCGTCACTGCGTTTCCTCTGGTCTATGCTCCTCTCTTCGCTCGTGCTCATCGATTTCGTCGTCTCTCGTGCTCGTCTCTATCAACGGTAAGTTTTCTGCCTCTTTTCTCTGATTCGTTTCATGAATCCCTACATTTTTGTCTTCCTTCAATTTTCACGAAAATTTCACTAATCTTCTCTCCCATTTATGCTCGCACAGTCTATTTCTCATTCTTGTTTTCCTGGGTCATCAATTCACTTGTCATCGGCAAGAGTTCGATTCTCAGAGAAGAAGGTTCGGTTCTGGCTCAAACAAGAAGGTTGGGTTCTCTAATTTTATTTATTTTTTCACTCATTTTTAGCTACATGTAAGTGACTGATTCCACCGAGTTCTTTGTGTTTGATGAAATGACTAAGTCAAAGTTTCCTCTGTATTTCCACTCATTTTTTTTGCCTGAAAATGTGATGAGTTTTTCATTTTACTCTGTACTTTGGTTTTACACTGGATGAAACCATGTGATTGTTTCCTGTTTCTCTCAGTTCTCTGTTTGTCAATAACGTGCTTATTATGAACTTCTATGTTTTAGTGTTATTGGATGGTTATGCTTAGAATCTTTGATTTTGAACTTCTTGGTATCATGTTAAGAATTGACACTTTTGAAATAGACACCAATTATGATTCTTGTCACTAATTTTTCTTCCAAATTTAAATTGTCAGCTTGGTAACTTGGTGAATATTTAACAAAGAATCATAAGAAACCACACAACTTGTAAGAGAGATAATAGAGCCTAGCAAGTTGAGTGGTTGATCGGTAGTCGTATCACTCTTTAAGGGGCTTTATTATGAGTTGCAATTGTAAGTGAGAATGGGACCCTTCTGTGATTGTAATTGAAGCTTTCTTTGTTTGCTAGCTAGCTTGTGTTGGAGACAGACTAAGTGAGCTTTTCTATCAGAGCGCCATTAAAGTGTAGAAAATAAGCCGCTTTTTACTGAGTAGCCTGCTTTGAACTTCCACCTTTCAATCAAGATACACGAAGGAATTCACATAAAAAAAAAATAGCTATATGAAGAAAAACCAACCTTTCTTTTGGAAGCATGCACAATTGGACTAGTCCACTTGCTTGTCCAATATATGCTGAGATTAGTAAAATGGGTCCACGAGGTATCTTAAACCTCGAAGGGCAATCCGTTTAGCAATGTATAGTTAAATCATGCATTTGTCTAATTGTATGAGAAAATCTTAGGTTCTGTTTTTGTGATTTTGTGTGCTTGTTTTCTTTCTACACCTTTTTCTTCTTTGTTATCATGACACTAAGTATGATTTTCAAATGTTATGTTCTCTCTTTCTCTAGTTGTATTGAAATTGGGAGATTATTATGCACTGTTATGTCATTGATTCATCTTCATGTGAACTTGTCTTTTACAATGTTAATTATACTTTAATCTTAAACTTGATGGTGAAAATGATGTTGTAATACTGAATATTCATTTTGTTTTTTTTTTAATTATCTTTTTAGGTTCTTTTTTACTATTCCCTTGTTAGATTATGTTTGTGTTTTCCTGTTACTTCCTTATTTCCTATTTTTAGGAACCATTGCAACATGACTAAATCCAAACTCACTACATTCAAGAAGTGTTTGAAGTTATTAAGAAGGTGATATATTTGAGGGTGTACTTAAGCCAGTTGAAATTATGATTTGGGGACATAGCACAAAGAATAATGTGGTCTAATTAGACCATTTGCATACTGTACAATTTCATGACATGTAGCAATCTTTGAGTTAGTATGGAATTAAGATGAGGCCAAAGCATGTCTGGCCATTATCTGGAATTGGAATTAATTGCATAGGCTATTTGTCTGAGGTCAAAACTTAGTGTTAAGATATACACGCCTGTTGCAGTTTTAATTCAAAATTATTATGTCAACTATTACATGTTAAGCTTTTCATGAAGATTGTGTGTCTGAGTCATTAAGTTTTGATGATAACCAATTCATTTTTCTCTGATTAGTTGTTTTTCGTTTAATAAGCATCATCAATATCTTCCACTTTATCGACGCTATATGATTTCTAATTTTCTATGCACATCACTTGTTTTCCATTTCCTCATATGTTTGCAGTCTTGCATATATTTTTGAATTTCTTTTCTCTTGCAGGTATTGAACAAAATCTAGTGTGATCCTTCACCAAAAAAAAGGAAAAAAAAAATCTGGTGGCAGTTATGCAGTACTCATCAAGTTTGAAATCAGGATAATTTTGATGCTTTTGGATAATGTATATGTATGTTATTATAGACAACTTATTTCCTTATGTATGATTTTATGTTGTGGTGTAAATTTCCTATTATTATTAAAAACTCAATTATCCAATGTTCAAGTTATTGAAAATTGAGAAGCAAAATGTTATTACAGGATTCTTACTATTTTTAAACTTTTACACAATTAAAAAATATGTATTAAAAGTTCACATAATAAATCATAATTTTTGAATAATTAAAAAAAATTAGTTAAAGTTAAGAAATGGATTTGAGACTCACATGTGTCAATAAAATGAATTTTAAAATAAATAAGAGACAATTTTAAAGAGACAATAATTTGAGGAAGAGAGTCAATAGTTTTAGAGAAAAAAATAATTTTTGAAAGAGAGAGAGAGACAAGATTCTTACAAAGAGAAAATATTTTTTCAAATGAATAGTTTTAAATAGATAGAATATTTTCTTTAAAAAATTTCTCTCTAGAAAAATAATTTTTCAACTTTTAGAGAGAAAATAATTTTATAGAATTTTTTTATAGACAAAATATTCAGAGATAAGTTTTTTAGAGAGAGAAAATTGTAGTGAAAGAAATTTTAGATTGATTTTTTTTAGTTTTTGTCATTAATTTTTTTTTATAAAACATTAATTATGTTAAATTTTGGAATAAAGGGTAAAATGGTAAAAAATATATCATAAACATTCCATTTCCTTCTCCTCTTATATTTCACACTCTCAAACAAGGAGAAGGGTAAACCTCTCAATTTCCTTCCCTTCCTTTCCCTTTAAACCCTTCCCCTTCCTTTCCCTCTAAACTCCCAAACATACCCTTAAGGGCACTTACATGCCTATCTCTTACTTATGCCTGAGAAATTGCTTCAAGGTATTTGCAGTGTACTTTTTGTGAGTATCTCCATCTTGTATATCCTATATATATATATTCGAATTATTACCTTCAATGAAATGTCCATTTAATGGCACTTACATGCCTATTTATTTATTTCATGGTTGTGAATGTAACATATATTTATTTCTTTTGGTGTAGATAAGTTCCCAGAAGAAGAAAACCGGGGTCATTGCTCCCAAACGATTTGTACAGAGGTTGAAAAAACAGAATGAACTCTTCCGTAGCTATATGCACCAGGTATGCGTTTAAACTTTAAACTGTCAAGATGAGCTTCCTGTACAGAAGGTGATTATTCTAGAAATCTGTAACATTCTTTTAACGGTAACATTTATATTATAATTGGAAGATTAGAAGATTAGTTTATATGTCTGCTCATGCTTTGACTGTAGATCAGTGGTATACAAATGGTGATTTGGCTTATTAGTATTCTTGTTTTTTGTATGGAAATAGTTGTGTAATTGATGTTGGATGTTCATCTAACAGAAATTATTTTAACTGAGTTTGAATAATGACAGTTTGTTACTTTCGAATGAGGTTGTATTTCTCAGTTTTTTACTATAATACATGTTACTGAACTGTATAAGTGTATTCCTTATTTATCGTTCATTGTTAATTCTGTCTGTCAAACTCAATGTACCATTGGTTGCATATAATGCCTCTTATTTAGTCTATGTTTTTCATTTGAAACAACATTGTTATTGGGGATATTCTCTTTTTGGCAGGATGCCCACGAATTCTTGAACTTTTTGTTGAATGAACTTGTTGACATTCTGGAAAAAGAGGCCCAGGCTGCAAAAACTGATCAAGAGACGTCACCACCTTCTGAAAAGGCTACAAATGGGCCCAAGAATGGTCCAGCTAATGGTGCTCAGAAAGTGCCTTTGGTTACTTGGGTACATAAAAATTTTCAGGTGACCTTTCTCTGCCAATTTGATATTTTCATTTTTGCATGTTGCTTGTAGTAAAACTTGGAGGGACCATAAATTGTGAACTTTGTATTGGATCCAGTCAATTAGTGTTCTTTTTTTAAGCGTGCATGTCTTGTTATTTACCAGTTTGGGTTTCTGACATTTTATGGATAATCCATTCATATTGGCTTTTACCTAAATTATTATGGAAATCAGCACATTATCTAAGATACTATTGTGTTTATTTTATTATTACTATTTTATTGTAAATGAACTTTATTATCACACGATGAAAATAATAGCAATTTTGCTTCTGTTGATATTTTTTTTCCTTTTGCGGAAGGAGGGTGTTGTTACTCTTACTCTGTAGTGATCACAAAAATAAGATTTTCTTCAATTTTGAGGAATTTCACGATTGTAACTTGCTTTGATCAGGGAATACTCACCAACGAGACAAGGTGCTTGCAATGTGAAACAGTGACAGCTAGAGATGAAACATTTTTTGACTTGAGCCTTGATATTGAGCAAAATAGTTCAATTACAAGCTGTTTGAAAAATTTCAGTTCCACTGAGACGTTGAATGCTGAAGACAATTTTTTTTGTGACAAATGCTGCAGGTATATAGTTTTTACTTTCAGGCACAAATTTCGTTTCTATAATTGTCTGAATACTACTTTTGTGGCATTAGCTATTACTTGGATTCTTGAGTGCTTTGGAAAAGATGAAGAGCCAGTTCAACCATTTTGAATCATGTGCTTAGCTGAACAGTTCTGTTACTTGTTTATTCGATAACAATAACAATCAAACTTTATCTTATTAGGTGGAGTCGGCTACATAAATTAATTGATGCCATTGGATTTTATCGAAAACTAAATTTGCAGAAAACCATTTAGAGCAAGGACTTGTTTAATAGTTTCTCCTGAAGTTTTCTTAGGTCTTGTTTGTGATGAATCACATGTCAAATAGCTTGAATATCATGTATTAGTTTATGGAAATTTTTATCTCCTTTGATAGAAAATAGGATGCTATGTATGTTTTATTGAGTAATACTACTATGTTACAAGAACAAACCATGATATGTTCATCTTCCACTGATGATTAACTTTTTTCTATCTGTTATCTGAAAGGGGATTTGACGGCCATGTCAGTTTAGTGTGTAAAAATATATATGTACCCTCTCCTTTGTTTTTCATGTCTATTTACTAGTCTGATGACCAAGACGTTGAACTTTCTTATGATATTAGTTTGCAAGAAGCTCAGAAGAGGATGAAAATAAAGAAATCGCCTCACATCTTGGTCATCCATCTTAAGCGGTTTAAGTACATGGAACAGCTAGGCCGCTACAAGAAGTTGTCTTACCGGGTTGTTTTTCCCCTTGAGCTGAAGTTGAGTAACACTGTTGAAGATGCAGATATCGAGTATTCTCTATTTGCAGTAGTTGTCCATGTTGGGAGTGGACCCAACCATGGGCATTATGTCAGCCTTGTGAAAAGCCATAACCACTGGTTATTTTTTTACGACGAAAATGTTGAGATGATTGATGAGTCTGCTGTGCAGACGTTCTTTGGATCAGCCCAGGAATATTCCAGCAATACAGACCATGGATACATTTTGTTCTACGAGAGCCTTGGCCCCGGTAACAGGAACTAGACGGAGGAGTTCTACGAGTTTTAGGTACTTAAATCATCTGGACTAGTCTTTTTCATCTGGTTTCTATATTTATTTTCCTTTCTACCGTTTTCTCTTTTTTCAACCTGTTGGAGGAACTGTTACATCCTTCGGAGGATACGGGTTGTGAAAATGCATACTTAGGTCGATGGCATGTACAGTGGATGGTGGTAGTACTGTCCTTTGCTTTTTTCTTTTCTTTTTTTCCACAATAAGAGCAGTATATATATGGGGTGGAAATTTCACTGATTCATCATAGTTGTAAATGTTCAAGCAACATTAGAAACACAATGAAATGGAAATTGCTCGAAATTCATGATAGATTATTTTACAGTTTGACGAGCTCTAAAACTGTGTTATAGGTGGACATTCTTTGGTGAACTAACAATCCTCTGCTCAGGAGAGCAATAGACTTTGATCATGTTTACAAAGTAATTCAACTACCAGAGTCACGTATTTCGATTAGGTTCCAATTCTCATTTTGCGCTTTTGTTTAAGTCAACCAAGGGGAAGTATCAAATTAGGCATTGAGAATAACACCACATTTTCTAACTGCGAAGACAATTGTACCGAAGCTTTAATATGATTGTGCCTTTCAGTTCTAAATGACAGTTGAGTATGTATTGAAAATTTGGCTTCAAAATTTGATTGAAGTATTTCGTCTTGAAATAATATAAATTTTCACCGCACATTTCAGCGTTTAATTGGGAAATCTAAAGCGTGTTTATTTTGTAATATAAGACAATAGTTCTACCGGTTATGCATTTTTCTGTAAAATGTTAGCAAATGACCGCTTAATTTCTTATTATACAAGAGAATGAGAATTAAGATTATTATAACGATCTAAATAAGACAATTCATCACCTGACTCTGCTATAAAATGCTTATGACATACAATAAACAACGGAACAGATGGAAGTTAACTTCTAGGTGGCTGTGGGCATGAAAATATCTTCGTCCAACAATGCTTCAAGATCAATGAGGTTATCAAATTCTCTTGTTTCTTCTGATTTGTTAAAACTCCTATCATCCTTTACCTGCAAAAGGCATATACAGAAGACTAAGCTCTACTGCCAATCACAAGAACAAACTGCATGATGTCAAATGTTGATATCTTGTTAAGTCCCGATAGTCTTCTTGCATTATGGGCTCAGCGAACTGGTTTAGGTGGGAAAAGGAAGTAACTAATGGAACTAGAAAGAGACGCCTACAAGTTTTGCATACATGATGGGCTCAGCAAGGGAGATTCTATGTTCTTCAAGAAAAACATATATAATCATTTACTAACAACCTTTAAGCTTAGCCCATGCAATATGCACCGCTTTATTCACTAGAAGTAAATTGTTTTTGGTTGCAAAGGAGGTCTACGACCTGGCTTGGGGAGGAGATGGTCGGCTAAAGTGTAGATAAAGCAAACTGGCTGGGATTCAATCCTAGGGTTCCAAAGGAATTCGGTGCCACTTGATCTCAGGCTCTTGGGTTTCACTAGAAGCAAATTAAGCTAAATGTAAATTCATAAATCCCACAACCAAATAGCAAGGTGGGCTGAACTCTATTCAAGTATATTTTTATAAACTTTAAATTTACAGAATGAAAAATACTGCTCTGATATACTGTCTAAAAAAAGAACACGATTTAAAGCATGATAATTGATAAACTTTTTTAATAAACAAGGAGTAGAATACATGATTTTCTTGGATCTCAGTTACAACATTCAACAGCCTATGGTATTGGTCTCTTGCCTCTAGATACTCAGCCATTGACTTCACCCTAGCTAAGGCTTTCTGCAACCTTTCCTCTGCTTGCTTCCTGCCTTCTTTTAAGAAATCATAGTCATCCTCCTTGTAAGATACATCTTGTACCATAGTTCCCTCAAAAATGGCTTCCAATTTAAATCCACACAAACCCCTACCTTTTCGACGCCAACGTAAAATAACCTTCTCCAAAATTCCAACGGACCAAATTATCTTTCCATAGTTTTTCCTAACCTGGTGACCTTGTACATGAGCCTATAACCATGGAAACTGAGAAGTTAGAATAAGATCAATTAAAAGGTACCAGAAGGAGAATAGGAACTAACATTAAAGACAAACAAGAATGGTAAGACCATTTGAACGTTACAAACATTAGAAATGTACCTGAATTTTTACTATTTATTTCCGAATCATCAAAAATTCTTTTCTTCCCTTCCAACTGCAAAATTTGTTCTATATTCGTATTGCAGCAGCATGGACGGGCTCATTGCGTTGCCCCCCTTGTGTGATTTAACTGTTATAAGTGAAAGAGCAGGTTCATCAGATATTCCAAATTTATCATCATCATATTCTTTCAATTGTTTTCTCTGGAATGATTGCACTCTGAAAACTTGATGAATACGAGCAACAGCTTGGGCAGCATTACACACTGCAGCCAGTGAATCTTTCAGCGACAGTTCATATGATAGGTACTCATCATTGACTTCAGCAGTATTTTGTGGGACTCTTTGTACTACTTTTGTTCCTGAATTTTCTCCCACATCCCTGTTCAAATCAAGAGATAAGAGGTGTGCACTTAGGGAAGATTCTGCAAGATACCCTGCAATTCCTTTGTGTCCATTTGCAGAAGCTTGGTCAGCTAGTGTTCTACCAGAATGATGTTCTGGGTATGGATCAGTCAGTGCTCCAAGTGCTGCACCAAGAGAGATGAGGGAAGCAATTGTGCACTCCCTGATAAAGTAAGATGCAAGAACTTAGATGACAAGAAGTATGCAAAGAAAGTGAAAAGAAACAAACCCTCAGCACTAGACCAGCAGTGGTGGAATATTTCTAGTCAGTTTATCTTTTATGTTTTACATATAAGAAAACTCAAGTGCTTCCCACCATAGTACATCATAGGCTTTCTTAGTAGATTTTTTCTTATAATTTCTTCTTTAATGACATTTCATCCTTCAAAAATTACTTTCCAAATAAAAATTAATGAGAGATCAGAATAGTGTTTTAATCTACTTGATTTCAAGTCTTAGCTTAAGTGAGATACAAGTCTATACTATTTAATCTCCGATTTAAATCTCACTAAGGTTGTTTTGCACCTTTAGCTTACTTTCTCCCGCACCATACTTTCTCCGTGTGGCAAAGCAGCAGGGTTGAGCACACATTTTCTTATAGAAGCCCAATAGAAGAAAAAGGCTGCTCATATCCTGCATTGATTTGATTTGCCTATTGAAGCCCATAAGCATTGTATATCTAACAGTTCATTATACAATAAGCATCCAAATAATTTAATTTGGCTTTCAACTGTGGTAATGTGAGAAATAAAGATAAAAATTGCATTATTTATATTAAAAAACCCTTGAATTTGTTGTGATTTTTCAAAGGTCTATTAGTGAGGACTCCCTTAGAAGGTATGTGCGGTTTGCGAGTGAGAGCTGTATACAGGAGTTATTGGCAGCTTAGACACAAACACAGGAAATGGCAATGATGGATGGAAGGTGCTTACTCTTGACAATGGAGTAGAGATATCAACACGCAGGTCAGGCTCACTTCACACATTTCGTAGCCCTTGGGTGCTTAGATCTGTCTCTCTTCCCAAAAGAGAACAGAGTATGATGTTTTCAAATAGTCACTAATACTGCCAATGATTAATTCCTTTTATCCTTTCTATCAACTTGAATTGCACCCAAATAAGTATTCTTATAGTCGTCTAATCTCATTTGGTAACTACAAACAGATCCTGCTGAAACTCAAACGAGCACTGTTATGCCTAAAACACACAATACATTCGCACACAATGTGGCAATTCATAACTATAATAACCATATATAGCAACCCATAATTATAACAACCATATTAGTTCAGCAATATATAGGTAATGATTTGAATGTTAAAAGTAAAGCTAAGGCAGTAACTAATAACAAGTGGAGTTGACAATAGATGGTGATTTTGCAGCAGATCATAAAACATTATTTGAACTTAGGCAGAAAACCTGATTTCTCTCACTTTTTAGGATTGAGGATAAAACTTAAAAAATAAAAGCACCATACATATTAGAAATTTAGAACTTCACAAAAATGTGAAATACGAGTAGGCATGAGTTTTATCATACCATTTCTTAACTTTTAGCTCAAGATAACAGAAACTGAGAAACAGTACTAGGGCAAATTCAGCAGCCACAGGCAAAATGACAGCCAGAAAAAAACTCTTTGATATACTCCCCTTCTGAAAATAAACAATGGAAAGAAGCATATCCAAAATCATTTGTATTGCCAATATCACATTAATCTCAATATCAAATTCCAAAACTGAACATACCTAGACTAAGATCAGATGTACTTGCACATGGCTCTTAACAGAAACAAAGAAACAATCTTCAACACTTGGGCGCTCAACAACACAAATCAACTCAAATTTCCTACTTCCCATCTTTCGAATTTGATATATCAACAATCCCAATCCTCTCTTTCTCTGGCAAGATCGACCAATTCGGAGACTGCACCGCACGCAACCACTTGAAATCATCCACATTGGCCCAATTTCTGGTCTCGGCATCAAGACCGGCACCGCGAAGATCTTCCTCAATCCCTTGGTAACCCAAACAATAAGGCGCGAACCTCACGCCATTGCTGTCCTCGATTATTGGCCTGCTCCTAACCCTAAGGTAAAAATCACTTCTGCTAGCACCGTGAATCCGAATCTGATGCGACGCCGTCGCAAATACGCACCCCTCAACTTCCTCAATCAGAATCGACCCCATCACTGGCCCAACGTAAACCCTGCAATCCTTCAACCTATGAATAAAAAGTGCCCTCACAATACCAATTATCCTCACTTCACAAGAATCGAGGTCCGAAACCGTGAATTCCCCAACCTCCGATCCCCTATATTCACCCAGCAGAAACTGATCCGTTTTGTTTCTAAACCCCGGCGAGTCCCGCACTGCAAAACTCGTTTTCTCGGGCAAAACGGAATTGCTATTCCAAATTGGAAATTGTTTAGATTCTGGAATAGCGGATTCTTTCTTGCTGGCCTTGCTCTTGAACGTGAATTTCTTCTTCGGGACCAGCTCGGAGCTCAGATTCTCGAGTTTCTGTTTCAAATCGGAGACGGTTTTGAGGGAGGAACGGACGTCGTAGGAGGGCAAGTAATAGGAGTTTTCGGCGACGAGCTTTTCCAAATCGGAGATTGATGCGGAGATTTTTCCGAAGTGGGGTTTGAGCTGGGATGGATCGGAGGAAAGGGATTGGGATTCGGCGAGCTGTGACTCAATGGAGGTTTTGAGATCGGAGAAGCGCGAGAGGAAGGAGGAGCTGGATTCGAAGGAAGGGGATGGCGATGAAGATTCTGAGTTGTCTGAACGGGTCTGGTGGCGTTTTGAGAGGCGCTCCAGCATCAGTAAGTGCTTTTTCTGTAACGTTGGGTCTGTTGCTGTAGCGTTTGAGACGGGTTGATTCTCGGTCTCTTCCATTGTTTTTGCGAATTAGGAATTGGAAGTGGTGAGAAAGTGAAAGTGGGAGTGTTAGAGGCCCAGGAATGAGAAGCTTAGGGCTGTTTGAACGAGTAGGAAGGAAGGGGATAGAGATAAGTTGATTGTTTAGTTGTGTTAAAGAAATGATTGAATGGGATGGAGTAACTGGAATAGATTTTATCTCATCAATTATATTTTATTTTTTTTTTATTTTTTATTTAAAGAGTATAAGTTAGATTTATTTTTTTAATATAAATATTATTTTATTTTATAAAAAATTATTTATTTTTAAATAATAAAATAATAACGTTATTTCATTTTATTTAAAAATATTTAAAAAATTAAATGATATTTTTTTTTCTTTTCATATCATTTCATCTTATTTTATCTCATTTTATTCTATTCTATTAATTTTTAAATATCTAAACATAACTTTAGAATAATATCCTTCTAATTCCAAGCACCACCATCGGTGAATTTTGGTTTTTAAGTTTTTTATTTTTGTTTTTAACAACACATAATTAAATAATAATGTAAAAAGTGTAATATAATAACACAATTAAATAATAGTGTAGAGAATTTCAACTTAAGTTCAACTGACACTCAAGTTTTTAAAGCAGTGTGATGTTAATCAAGAGCTCAATCCTCCACAGAACCAATATTTTTTTATTATACAAGTGAATGATTATATTTTGACATTATAGAAATATCCCCCACCAAAACAAAATATTTTAGAAAAAGTAATAAATTGATTATCAAATGTGCTTGCTATTGCAAAATAAGAAACTTTTTGCACAAAATGACAAGTATTTTACCTAATTCCTTTTGCCCTTCAAAAACAAAAAGAAAGGGAACACCGATCCACAAACATGTACATTTTGAAACTCAAAAAATGGTAGTCATTCATATGATTTAAATGTACAAATTAAAAGCAAACTTTTAATATAAAATTTGAAATTAAGAGTAAATCAGTGTTTTACCTAATTTTAGGCCTAAAGTTGTAAATAATGATTTTGATAACCATGTCTCTTTTTTCTTACAAAATACAAGGCTGAACATTACGTCCAGGAAGAAACGTATATTACTACCAACAAGATATTATACCCGAGATAACATCCACCAAAATAAGAAAAGACTGAACAATAATTTTAACCACGAAACTCTATAACTTGCCTATTTTATGTGTTACCTCATGCAGCTTTTTTCGCTTCTGCAACTTCTACAGTTGCTTCTTCCTCCATAAGCTTCTTTAAAGACGGAGGTGGTCTTACAAGAATGCTTTTCTTCCATTTTTTATCAAGCTTTATGGACAACCTCTTATTGATACCTTCCTCAATCTCTCTTTCTCGCTTCACAGTAAGCATGCGAGCAATCTGTATAGATATTAACAGACACATCATCATTCATCCTCAAATAACATATAGACAAGAAACACATTGCATTCATGCAGACCCTAAAGAAGGATCTTAGGTGTTAGTAAAGCCCTATGAGCTCATTTGAAGCTATATACAACAACTATAAAGGCTGGACCAGTTTGGGCAGATCACAATTCTCCTCTCTCTTTCTTTCTCGTGTGCAAATCTTGTTTTTAACATGGTGGCATTTTAAATCCTATTTGCAGCTTCTTCACCAACTAGAATCCTAGAGCCCCCCTCGCCAATTTGATTTTTTTGTTAGTGGGAGATGGACTCCTGATAGAATGACCACTTCAGTTCTCACATAATCTCAGTTCGATAAGTGGAGAAGGTCAATCATTTAAAAGATGGAAATGGAGAATGGTAGGATGATTTGGTTTTATTGTGGATTTAAACTTGATATTGACACTTGACCCCCACAAAAGAAAACCATATAAAAAGCAAGACTGCAAGAGAAAGGGAGGGGCCAGATCCCCTTCAATCAACTGCATACAAAAAATAAGGTTCTTTAAGTAGATAGGTGATTTTGATAGTAAAAAACATTTAAATGATTGTACAACAAGGAATAAAATACAACAAAAGATACAGATATTGATCTATTACAGCTCAATAGAGTCAAAATTATACTACAACCAACTGAATATAAGAAATTCAAACTTAGACATAGCCCGCTACCATGCTACCTCACCAAAAGAAAGCTGTAAGGACACACCTGGGATTGGGAGTCACGTGACATCATGTGCAAACAACTGAAGTTAAAGATGTTGCACACTAGTTTATAAACAAAAATTAAGTATGGATAATCCATTCATATTGGCTTTTACCTAAATTATTATGGAAATCAGCACATTATCTAAGATACTATTGTGTTTATTTTATTATTACTATTTTATTGTAAATGAACTTTATTATCCCACGATGAAAATAATAACAATTTTGCTTCTGTTGATTTTTTTTTACTTTTGCGGAAGGAGGGTGTTGTTACTCTTACTCTGTAGTGATCACAAAAAATAAGATTTTCTTCAATTTTGAGGAATTTCACTATTGTAACTTGCTTTGATCAGGGAATACTCACCAACGAGACAAGGTGCTTGCAATGTGAAACAGTGACAGCTAGAGATGAAACATTTTTTGACTTGAGCCTTGATATTGAGCAAAATAGTTCAATTACAAGCTGTTTGAAAAATTTCAGTTCCACTGAGACGTTGAATGCTGAAGACAAATTTTTTTGTGACAAATGCTGCAGGTATATAGTTTTTACTTTCAGGCACAAATTTCGTTTCTATAATTGCCTGAATACTACTTTTGTGGCATTAGCTATTACTTGGATTCTTGAGTGCTTTGGAAAAGATAAAAAGCCAGTTCAACCATTTTGAATCATGTGCTTAGCTGAACAGTTCTGTTACTTGTTTATTCAATAACAATAACAATCAAACCTTATCTACTAGGTGGAGTCGGCTACATAGATTAATTGATGTCATTGGATTTATCGAAAACTAAATTTGCAGAAAACCATTTAGAGCAAGGACTTGTTTAATAGTTTCTCCTAAAGTTTTCTTAGGTCTTGTTTGTGATGAATCACATGTCAAATAGCTTGAATATAATGTATTAGTTTATGGAAATTTTTATCTCCTTTGATAGAAAATAGAATGCTATGTATGTTTTATTGAGTAATACTACTATGTTACAAGAAGCAAACCATGATATGTTCATCTTCCACTGATGATTAACTTTTTTCTATCTGTTATCTGAAAGGGGATTTGACGGCCATGTCAATTTAGTGTGTAAAAATATATATGTACCCTCTCCTTTGTTTTTCATGTCTATTTACTAGTCTGATGACCAAGACGTTGAACTTTCTTATGATATTAGTTTGCAAGAAGCTCAGAAGAGGATGAAAATAAAGAAATCGCCTCACATCTTGGTCATCCATCTTAAGCGGTTTAAGTACATGGAACTGCTGGGCCGCTACAAGAAGTTGTCTTACCGGGTTGTTTTTCCCCTTTAGCTGAAGTTGAGTAACACTGTTGAAGATGCAGATATCGAGTATTCTCTATTTGCAGTAGTTGTCCATGTTGGGAGTGGACCCAACCATGGGCATTATGTCAGCCTTGTGAAAAGCCATAACCACTGGTTATTTTTTGACGACGAAAATGTTGAGATGATTGATGAGTCTGCTGTGCAGACGTTCTTTGGATCAGCCCAGGAATATTCCAGCAATACAGACCATGGATACATTTTGTTCTATGAGAGCCTTGGCCCCGGTAACAGGAACTAGACGGAGGCGTTCTACGAGTTTTAGGTACTTAAATTATCTGGACTAGTCTTTTTCATCTGGTTTCTATATTTATTTTCCTTTCTACCGTTTTCTCTTTTTTCAACCTGTTGGAGGAACTGTTACATCCTTCGGAGGATACGGGTTGTGAAAATGCATACTTAGGTCGTTGGCATGTACAGTGGATGGTGGTAGCACTGCCCTTTGCTTTTTTCTTTTCTTTTTTTCCACAATAAGAGCAGTATATATATGGGGGGTGGAAATTTCACTGATTCATCATGGTTGTAAATGTTCAACCAACATTAGAAACACAATGAAATGGAAATCAACTCTGATATTCAAAATAAGATATATTTTCACACTTCATTTAATACTATTTATCATATTTATTTATTTTTATTATTTTTTCTCACTTAATTATATATCTTTAAAAATGATATATACAGTACTTATATTCTTAAAAAGAATGTAAGAGTATCTTTTTTCAATAGAAATTGTTTGAAATTCATGATAGATTATTTTACAGTTTGGCGAGCTCTAAAACTGTGTTATAGGTGGGCATTCTTTGGTGAACTAGCAATCCTCTGTTCAGGAGAGCAATAGACTCTGATCATGTATACAAAGCAATTAAACTACCAGAGTCACCTATTTCGATTAGGTTCCAAATCTCATTTTGCGCTTTTGTTGAAGTCAACCAGGGGGAAGTACCAAATTAGGTATTGAGAATAACACCGCGTTATCTAACTGCGAGGACAATTGTACCGAAGCTTTGATCTTATTGTGCCTTTCAGTTCCACATGACAGTCGAGTATGCATTGAAAATTTGGTTTCAAAATCTGATTAAAGCATTTCGTCTTGAAATAATATAAATTTTCACCGCACATTTCAGCGTTTGATTGGGAAATCTGAAGCGTGTTTATTTTGCAATATAAGACTCTGGTTCTAAAGGATATTCATTTTCCTGTAAAATGTTAGCAAATGACCGCTTAATTTCCTATTATACAAGAGAATGAGAATTAAGATTACTATAACGATCTAAATAAGACAACTCATCACCTGACTCTGCTATAAAATGCTTATGACATACAATAAACAACGGAACAGATGGAAGCTAACTTCTAGGTGGCTGTGGGCATGAAAATATCTTCGTCCAACAATGCTTCAAGATCAATGAGGTTATCAAATTCTCTTGTTTCTTCTGAATTGTTAAAACTCCTATCATCCTTTACCTGCAAAATGCATATACAGAAGACTAAGCTCTACTGCCAATCACAAGAACAAACTGCATGATGTCAAATGCTGATATTTTGTTAAGTCCCGATAGTCTTCTAGCATTGTGGGCTCAGCAACTAGTTCAGGTGGGGAAAGGAAGTAACTAATGGAACTAGAAAGAGACGCCTAAAAGTTTTGCATACATGATGGGCTCAGCAAGGGAGATTCTATGTTCTTCAAGAAAAACAGATATAATCATTTACTAACAACCTTTAAGCTTAGCCCATGCAATATGCACCGCTTTATTCACTAGAAGCAAATTGTTTTTGGTTGCAAAGGAGGTCTATGACCTGGCTTGGGGAGGAGAAGGTCGGCTAAAGTGTAGATAAAGCAACCTGGCTGGGATTCAATCCTAGGGTTCCAAAGGGATTCGGTGCTACTTGAACTCAGGCTCTTGGGCTTCACTAGAAGCAAATTAAGCTAAATGTAAATTCATAAATTCCACAACCAAATAGCAAGGTGGGCTGAACTCTATTCAGGTATATTTTTATATACTTTAAATTTACAGAATGAAAACTACTGCTCTGATATACTGTCTAAAAAAAGAACATGATTTAAAGCATGATAATTGATAAACTTTTTTAATAAACAAGGAGGAGTAGAATACCTGATTTTCTTGGATCTCAGTTACAACATTCAACAGCCTATGGTATTGGTCTCTTGCCTCTGGATACTGAGCCATTGACTTCACCCTAGCTAGGGCTTTCTGCAACCTTTCCTCTGTTTGCTTCCTGCCTTCTTTTAAGAAATCATAGTCATCCTCCTTGTAAGATACATCTTGTACCATAGTTCCCTCAGAAATGGCTTCCGATTTAAATCCACGCAAACCCCTACCTTTTCGACGCCAACGTAAAATAACCTTCTCCAAAATTCCAACGGACCAAATTATCTTTCCATAGTTTTTCCTAACCTGGTGACCTCGTACATGAGCCTATAACCACGGAAACTGAGAAGTTAGAATAAGATCAATTAAAAGGTACCGGAAGGAGAATAGGAACTAACATTAAAGACAAACGAGAATGGTAAGACCATTTGAACATTACAAACATCAGAAATGTACCTGAATTTTTACTATTTGTTTCCGAATCATCAAAAATTCTTTTCTGCCCTTCCAACTGCGAAATTTGTTCTGTATTCGTATTGCAGCCGCATGGACAGGCTCATCGCATTGCCCCCCCTTGTGTGATTTAACTGTTATAAGTGAAAGAGCAGGTTCATCAGATATTCCAAATTTATGATCATCATATTCTTTCAATTGTTTTCTCTGGAATGACTGCACTCTGAAAACTTGATGAATACGAGCCGCAGCTTGGGTGGCATTACACACTGCGGCCAGTGAATCTTTCAACGACAGTTCATATGATAGGTACTCATCATTGACTTCAGCAGTATTTTGTGGGACTCTTTGTACTACTTTTGTTCCTGAATTTTCTCCCACATCCCTGTTCAAATCAAGAGATAAGAGGTGTGCACTTAGGGAAGATTCTGCAAGATAACCTGCAATTCCTTTGTGTCCATTTGCAGAAGCTAGGTCAGCTGGTGTTCTACCAGAAGGATGTTCTGGGTATGGATCAGTCAGTGCTCCAGGTGCCGCACCGAGAGAGATGAGGGAAGCTACTGTGCGCTCCCTGATAAAGTAAGATGCAAGAACTTAGATGACAAGAAGTATGCAAAGAAAGTGAAAAGAAACAAACGCTAAGCACTAGACCAGCAGTGGTGGAATATTTCTAGTCAGTTCATCTTTTATTTTTACGTATAAGAAAACTCAAGTGCTTCCCACCATAGTACATCATAGGCTTTCTTAGTAGATTTTTTCTTAGAGTTTCTTCTTTAATGACATTTCATCCTTCAACCCTACAATAAAGTATATTCAGTATCAAGAAGTTAGCATTTTTAACTTCTTCAAGGCCCATTTCACATATTTCCTCTTCCCTTCCCACTAGGCAACTCTATCTCTCTAGTACTCTTGCAAAGTTGCAATTAATATCAGTGACCCATCTTATTTAGGCAATGTAGTGTCAGTTATATTATAGTAGATTAATATGATAAACTATAAATTCAATTTTGATGAAATGCATTCCATGTCACAAGCACTGAAGTGCTCACCTGCCACAAAATGCAGCCCAATGAAGAGCAGTCCATCCATTTACATCACGAAAGTTCACATTCACACCGGCAACTATCGTGGGTTGTAGGGCCCAATCATAGCCAAGAGCAGCCGCAAAATGAAGCACACCTTGACCACCCTCATCTAATACATTAGGGCCTTTCCCATCTTCAGTTATTTTTTGAAGGAGCCATGCCATTAACTTATCTTTCAGAATATTTTGAAGCAGCTGCTCCTGTACATTTTCTGGAGAAAAATCGTTCTCTAGAGTAAGTTTCAGCAGCTTGTCCCAATCATCATCATCCTCCCTCAGCAACGAACTGATTTTACTTGTCAGTTGAGATTTCTCACTTACACTAATTGGATCTAAATTTTGAGGGAAGGCATGCCCCAGAGACAACAGTTCTCCAAATCGCATATTAAGAGTATAAAAAATGCTGCCTCTGTTTTCATCTGCAGTGTTGACTTCTTGAGTATAGTTGACTTGGAAATCAAATTCTCGCACTTCACTACATGCTAACCTATTGGAACAAGTTACATAGAAAGGAACCCTCCCAGCCTTGTGTGGAGGAGTATGACAACAAAGAACACCATTCCCGATGATCTGTGCTGGCACTTCTACCTCGCCAAACATGCATGACCATTTACAGTGTTCTGCTTCATGTTGACTTATTAAGAATCGTCCCGAAATGAGAACCTGTACAAGTTTTTTTGATAAATGACGACATAAATAATCAGAATAATAGAACTGACGGATAAGTAAAAAAGCAACAGGTATGGATTTATTCAGAAAGGAAATCATTTTAATGAGTTATCAATACAGTGAACATATGATCAAAATTCAAAACTGATATAAAGTGTAGAATATCAAAACAGTATACCTTAGTTTCTGAGCCTTCAAAAGTCCAGCTTGGAGAAAAGTCAATAATGCTAAAAAGCTGATCATGGGAAACAGATGGATCCAGTACATAGGTGTCCAGGTGCACTTGGGAAGGAATAGTTGTGCTGTCAACCCCATTTTCGCTTTCAACTGTATCCCAATAAGCACCAGAAGTGGATTGTATATTTGATTCGTCCACATCTCCAAGTTCTTTACTCATCCATTGGTTGAAACTGTCAAGCTTCTTCAGACCCTCTTCTGCAGGAGATCCATCTAACAGAGTCTTCTTTAAAGTAAAATAAGTGTCATCTATTCCATCCAGGCTTCTATTGGTCTCTAGATCTGATTTTTGCTTGTCTTTTGCATTTAAAAGTTTTTCTTGAGGGTCATTTTGCATCAGAACATTGTTTTGTTTGTCTGGATGTAGAAGACACTGTTCCAAGGATTTTTTAAAACCTTCTTCATTAACCTCCTGCTCACAATTGCTATAACTAACCTCACTTGTTGAGCCTGAATACGCAATATCTATGGGCCAACTGGATATGCGTAAAGAATTACAACCAGAAGCCTGTTAACAAGGAAAATCAAGCTTTAAGCAATTAAATGAATTTGAAGGAAAGAATTAAAAATTAAGTAACATGTTTAAAAGTTACTCATGCATGACGCGGAAATTCATTCGTTGGTTATTCTTCTATTTTTAAAAAAACATGAAACAAGTAATTAGGCTATCAGTTTAATTTACAGCATCAAACCAACATCACATTGTAGTGACACATTAGTTTTGACATAGAGATATAACACCCTGACAAAGCTCCTATAGAACAGAGCCTAGATATCTGTTTAGAACTAAATATTATGACTATATAACATCAAACAATGCAACAAATAAGTATCATGTGCAGATAAAGTACCAATTTTACTTGTACACATAGTTACTGTCCAAAGTAATTAAGCAGATCAGTATCAGTATGACACTAATTTCTTGACCATATAACTCACCCAATACCTGCCAATTTCCTTCTACTTGTATGAGACTTCCATTCTCATGCTGTTTAACTATGCTGGTGGTAAGAGGTGGCCCCATTATCTCATCTGCTTGAGAGGGATTGCTATTGATTCCCATGTTGTCAGGTTGTGTTTCAGGAAACGAAGGCTGAAAAGGCACATGTTGACTACTAGCATTATTTTCTACGACATCTTCCAACAATAAAAAGCCACGGAGTTTTGGGGAATCATATGTCAATCCAACATTATGAATGTCTTTGATTTTATTGGCTTGACCGAGTGAGATATAATTGACCCCATGAATGCCAGACAAATTCTCTTGATCATCTGTCACGGTTTCAATATTACAATTAGTAAACGTCAGATAAGAACTTGCCTCATCAAAAGGCCAGTATTTATGGAAGATAATAATAATAAAACAATTTAGAATGAAGAAATTTACTTATGAATGGCAGAGGGCAGTAAGGATCAGGGAGTTGAGCTTTAATCTTGTCAACGACAGGGCGTTCAAGGAAAGAGTAGTACTCAGAACTTGCATGGTTATTGAATGCTGTAAACATTACATCCAGTTACAACTTACAAGAATAAATTAAAATAGACACAAGAAAAAGTGATACTGAAGAATAAAGGCATAAAGAAAGTCACTCAATTATGTTTCTCTAGACGTGGAAGTAAAATAATTTAAATCATTAACAGAATGAGGCTATGCCCCAACAGAAATACCCGATTCAGCTTCTTCATATTCTGATGCTTGAGCACTGTTCATGCTTGTTGTATCTATAGTTTGTGAAGGAACCAGGTAACTATGTGGATGAAGACTAGATGATAAAGAAGTGTCCATCTCTGTGTTGGGCACAATTTTGTCAGTTTGTTGAGCATAAGGAAGAGATTCTTCATTTTCTTTAGCACATCTAAAATTTGCCTTAGTTCCCTGATTATTTTGAGCAAGAAAGAAAAAGGAATGAAGACCCAACATGAAATTAACCATAGATGGGAAGAGATAGCAGATCAAGATCACAAGCAATTAAAAAGTTGAAAAAAAACTCTTGATGAGAATGTTAGCCTATTTTAATTTATTTTTTTTTTACACACCAGAGTACAAAGTCAATACTCAAAACAGGGGAAATAGAGAAAAGAGAAAGTGCATTGTCTTAGAGAGTTATTTAAATAATATGCCACCAATTTATAGCATCTAACATTCAAGAAAAGCATTTGGTATTAAAAACTATCTCATCAAGCATTGAATATGGAAGCAGTGCCAGCTTTGTGGTTTCTGGGTGGTAAGTATATATTATTAGCACGGAGAGTCAAGTTAGATAATTTGGGGGAATGCAGTACTTAAGTTAGGATGGAATTTCTAAGTTTTACTGTCTTACTTCATATGTAATTTCTGCAACACAATTATATGGTATTAGCTCATTGTTCCCCAAATTGTACCATGTATGTAAAAACAAGCAATTCTTTTTGAGCTTTCATCAAATAACAATTTGGCAAAAAAAATGACAAAATTGTAACATGTTACCTTCACTTCCCGATAATGGACAAGAACAATGTGTGAGAGTTCCCTGCAACAAATTAGCAATTTCTTGAAGCAAGTATAATTAATTTAAATCAATAGAATGTGATCAACAGTTACTATATCTCTCGATCTATCTCATTAGTACTAGGTTAAAGCATACCATCCTTAAGCAAGAACAAACACAAAAAAAAATATAGGTTTTCTTCATTCCCTCTGCCTGGACATTAACGTGTGTGCGTGAGATAGAGAGAGGGAGGGAAAGCAGGAAGTTAAGAGGAGAAGGAGGGAAGAAGACTGAGTGGAATCAGGAAAACGAAGGTAGAACATTAAATAAATAGGAGAATTTTTATAGTGAGATTTGAAAATAATAAACAGAAAAACTTACACTTCAAGCATCCAGTAAGTGCGTCTTTGAAAATTTTCATTTTCTTCTCCATGGGCATAGTAGCAGTGCAACACATCCACACTTCCAGCCTGAAAGCATCATCACTCATTCAATGCAATAGTTTATAAAGAAGAAAGAAGCTCTCAATACATTTTACTTCCTAAAGCAGAAATAATTTCAATGACAGTAAATAAAGCTTTCGGCACCTTTTTTTTTCATTTTAGTGCCAAGCTAGATGTAAGTTGTAACAGTACTTAAGATTGTGACCTTAGATGCAATATATTTACCTTGAGTCTCTCATGAGCTTCCCTCACCGTTTTTCCATCTTTTTTCTTCCTCCAGTTGTGGCCATCCTTTCTAAAGTATCTCAGCACCTTCCGATCATATAGGAAAAGTGAACCACCTAATGTCAAGTAAAAAATATGATAAGACCTGATGATAACCATCTTGCAATTAGACACTGGGCATATTTGTGTGAAAATTTCATGCAGATCCCACTCCCCACAAGATGTAGATAAAAACAATTTTTCAAATCCCTTTCTCCATATGAAGGAAGAAGAAGCTATTAAGAACTTAAGACAACTGTTATCTTTGGCAGAAGAGAATCATACTCGGTGGCATATTTGCAGGTTCTGGAGCAATTCGAAACTTCTTATAATTACTGAGAATTTCACAAATTTCAGCTGGACGTAGCCATCGATGCTGTGCTTCTAAAAGAATTTGCTCAATATCTGTGTCCATCAAAGTACAGCAATTAGATATTTAAACAGATAGCTTTAAATAATGCATACAAGACACCAATGAGGACAATTTAAGACAAAGTCAATAATAATCAGTAACAATGATATAGTACTGCTTGCCTAACCTAGGCCAATGAAGGGGGAGGGAGGGAAGGAAACAGAAAATAAAAAACTAGAGTTCAATCCATATATAGTTATATATTGAAGGAAATGTGAAACATAAAGAGATTGCATTTCTCTGAACCTAAGCATACCAATATCTGTGGACAACTCGAAACATAGCAATGTAAGTTTGTTGTCATCACCTGCAGTGCCACAGTACATTTACACCACTAACAAGAATGCTTCTCTATTTTGGTTGCTTATAAGCTAAGTCAACCAAGCTATAGAAACAACAAAGGAAACTCCAAGTAGGAAGAAATGGTTGTTGAAGCTAAGCTCAAACATGCAGTGACCAGTAACTTCAAAACTTAAGACAAGTCATTCCTCATCTAAATTCTGAAGTGAAAAATTCACTATGAAGTGATGAAAATATATCTTTTTTTTTGTAAAAAAAAGAAGAAATATTTTATAAAAAAAATTTGGGATTGAAAAAAAGAAAGGCTTCAACAGAGTTTGAAATGGGAATGCCATATGATGTTATGACTTCAGCAGCAACAGATAGTATCCTATTTGCAAATCAATTGGTAAAAAGCAAGCATATAAGAAATAAAATAAATAAAGTGAAGGAAATTAAGCTGACCCAATTGACTGGGGAGCGCGTAGCCCCTGGTCTCAGCCATGGAACTTCAGTTGGATTGAGCAACTCAACTCAACTAAAGTGCTGAAATGAAAGTGTTGGAAGCAGCGAAGCCGAGTTGTTTTGAGTTTTGCCGAGCGAAACAAACATTCAGTTCGGAGACGAGTCTGTGTTTGTGTTTCTAAATCTAAACAAAAAACAAAAAAACGAGACAGATAGAGATGTTGTAATAATGTAATGTAAGAAAAGTTCAAATTTGTTGGTTTAACGCGGAGAGAGAGTGTTGGCTTTGTTTGAAGGGTGTACGGATGAAAAGAGCAAGTTTTCGACGCGGGGCGTCACAACCCAAGAAGCATGTGCGTGTGAGAGAGACACACGCAAATTTGTTGATTCCAGTTTGACTGATATTTCTTTCTGGAATTCTTTTTGGCTTTTCCTTTTTCCTCGCACCTTCTCATTAATTTTTTGGCGTAAACTCCGGGATATGATCTGGATAAATTTAACTCGCAAAAAGGAACGAGAGCGCAGTCAAACACTTTAAATTAGTTAGCACAACGTCGAATCAGGGACTTAACCTCTTTTAGAGCTAGAGTGACAAGTAGGGTTGATAATGAATTGAAAGGAATTTGAGATTAGTTTGAGATTTAATTTGCTAATTAATTTGACGAACTTGGCTGATGAATTAGATGAGTTAAAATTGAGTAAAGTGTTACTTTGACTTATTTGGTTCATAAATTAATTAATAGTTATGAAAAAATTAATTAATTAAACTGAGTTATAAATTAAGTTAATAAATTAAGTCCATCAGCTAGTGTTTATATTGTTTTAATTAGATGAGTTAAATTTGAGTTAAGTGTTACTTAATTTATTTGGTTCATAAATTGATTAATAGTTATGAAAAAAATTAATTAATTAAACTGAGTTATAAATCAAGTTAATAAACTTCATGAATTAGTGTTTATATTATTCTATTTTGATATTTGATTCTTATAATTTGAATTTCTAAATCAAACTGAACAATTCAAAAATTTGATTTGAATTAAATTTGAATTACAAAAAATAATTTATATTAAATTCAAATCAAGTTTTAAGTTAAATTATTTTTTATTGAGTTAAGCTAAATTAATTTAGCACGATTCAACTTATTTTTAACCCAATGACATACGTGGGTATAATCTATTAATCTTAGTGCATGCTGACTTTACCGTTTGCATCCTCCAAACCAAACTCTTAGTGAGTTAGCATAACTTCCAACGAGGTTCCTAACCTCTTTTAGAGCGGAGTGACATACATGGATATAGTTTATTAGTCTTAGTGCATAAGGTTTACCATTTGCAACCCCAAACCATGGTTTGGTGAGTGCAAACTAAATTTTACTTTATCTCATATATATATTTAGTAAAATTAATTTTGAATTATTTGTAACAGAGTTTTGATCTCAAAACCATGATTTGAGAAAAAGCTAAAATATTTTGCTTTTCTATTTATTCAAATTCAGATTAGCTCAGACATGCCCTTACTTTTTCCTACATAAACTTCCTTAACCACATTTCCATTGCACCATCATCATAATTGGCATTAAGATAAATCTTTAGTTAGATACAATATAACACATTATTTTTAAAAAATGCACCTATTTTTAAATTTTTTACACATATTAAATAATAATTTAAATACTTATAACAAATTATATCTAATTATAAATTATTCTTCAAAAATATAATATGATATCTGTCTTTGTCTCTATACCTTTTCCACTTCTATAATCTACCCACCGGCGCCGGTAAGTTTTATAAGTTATAACTCAACCTCAATTTTTAAATTGTGTTTAAATATTACACAAGTATAATTACTTTTCAATATACTTCTAATTTTATTTTTAAAAATTATTTAATCCCACCTGTTAAAACTAATTTTATGATATTACGTGTATATTTTTTTTAAAGAAAATCACCGGATCTCATTTTATAACTAATTTTGTTCGTTACAACAACAAATCTAATCTACATCACTTTTATTAGAAATTTATAATTGATTTTCACAGTAAAAATTAAATTATGAAAATCTTAACTACACATCCTTCAAATATTATTGCACAATTTCGAGACAATGAAGTTCTACAGTAGAACTTCTACTCTTACGAAATCCAAACCAAACATGCATTTAACTATTGATAAATCAAAATTAAATTCATTAAAAAAAATTCTATAAAGTAAAAAAGTAGTTTCCTCATCAAAGACCAGAAATACAAAGCAAGTGAACTGTATAGTCATACAAGTCATTAGATTAAATTAAAACTATTATTTAATAAATATTAAATAAAATCTAAATCGTTGAGAATATTACTTTCAGAGTATATTAAATTTCCTCTTTTTTTTCTTCAGAATATTATTAAGTAAACCGTATAAAAGTATCAAGTGAAAACATAATTAAATTGTTTGTGTGAGACATCCATGATCCCTCCCACATCCAACAACATTCCACTACCAAAAAAACAGGGGAGATCGAGAGAAAGGAAAAAAAGGGTAAAAATCTCATCTTCAAAGTTCAAACTATATCTGGCTTTTGAATTGCTGGCATAATCATCTATGAAGATTCCACTTTGAGAACTATCTTCATGAACTCGTAAACAAGATAACTAATAGCAGCTGATGGTAACACCTGAAAAGTCATAAAATTGAAAACACCACATTAAAAACATGAATAAAAGGATTGCCAGTGCCAAAGTACTTGTCATAAATGGGCTAGGATGAAAACTTATTCTCAAAACTGGGTGAAATAAAAAGAATAGAAAAAAATGTATACAAATCCATCATTCTATGGACTTTGGGATGCTTTGGAACACAGTGTTAAAACACAAGATAATTCATCCACCCTCTCTTGCCAGATGGACTTCTTTGGATGCCATGAATAGACAAGGAGGAAAGCAGTTACTTCCTTAAAAATTGTTAGCAACTATTTTACAATGCTGTTATTCGCACACCTACAGTTGTTCACAGCTTCTCACATGACACTATTGGATTTTAACTGGACCCATCTCTGAAATTATTTGGTCCTTCTTAAAATTTAACTGAATCCACTTAAATTTTCTCCAGTATAAATTGTGCAAACATCATTTCCTTTTGTTTTAAACCATAAATTATGTGTTCACAGAAAGGATTTCATAATAAAATGGAGTAAAAACCTTTCTGTGGAGAGATTAAAAATGGAGTAAATAATGTGTTCACAGCAAGGATTTTTCTATCTTTTATTTGGTAATATAAAAACAATTCATTGTCAAAACAAGAATCTTCTCCAAAGAAAAGAATGTCTACTTTAATCTTATCTAGCCCCAAAAACTGGACTAACTTCAACCAATGTGTATCAGTCAGCTACAGACTAGTGGAAGTTTGGAAAAATTTGATGTCAAAAGAGTCTTGAGAGGCATTGAGAATGGTATGTTCAAGTTAGAAACTTCATTTCTAAACTTTGTAAGTTCCTAGCCTTTTTGCTTAATGTGTAGATTCAAGAACAAGATCTCATTGACTGGGGCATCTACTCCAATTTTATGAAAGGAAAGTTCACTGTATCACGCCCTCATTTTACCAGTTTAATGAAATTTAATGTACAACCTTCACAGATCAAAGCATATAATCCAGAACAGAGGTCATACCTGCAATACGCTAGGAATTAATCCTGCATAGAGACTAGGAACACCTCTTTGCTAACAATCTTGACACAAGTTGCCAGCGCATTCATCCTTGTTGCCCGAACTTGCATTTGAAGCTGTCTCCTTACAACTTCAAAGGGATATGTAGCAGCTTCAGAACAACAACCAGCAATAGCACCATATAATAAAGTTCTAATGGGACCCAATTCCAGTTGTTCCAAAGCATTCAGCCCTTGACCCTCTTCTTTCATATGTTGTATTCTTTTCATTCCTTCAGGTGAATGCAGATATGCTGACTTTAAAATATCATAAACACCATAGAAGACAGCACCTGAAGGTGCCATGCTGATAATGGAGGGTACTAAGCCCTTGTAAAGAGAAAAGAAGCCCTCAGTTTTGATCATGTGCCGGAAGGCACCGATTACACCTCCCAAGGCTTCACCACCCGGTGCTACGATTACTGTCCTGATCTGAAAGAAATCATCTTAGATTGCAACTACAACAAAATTTAATTAAAAATTGTACTATATTGGAATAGTTTGTTTGAGTAGGCAACATGAAATTCTTGAGAAGGCCTTTTTGTGCTCCAAATCTTGAAGGATGAGACTCAAGTGACATAGACCATGAACAATGCCTTTGGTGTTCAAATAAAATCTTAACCAGGTGCTATTTTTTAATAACATGATTCAAATTATAGTTCACGGTTATTGTTATTTTTTAATCCATCCAGTTAAACAAACAGTAATTATACTACAATCAAGGAGCATCCTGAAGGAATATATATATGTATAAAGTAAGAATACAGCAATTATGACCAAAGACACACGCTTACAACTTCCAAAAGTCTATCAAGCAAATGTTAAAGGACCTAAACGACAATAGTTGGTTAGCAGATAAGAGTGGAACAAAGCATCCAGTGAACTCATAGATGCAGTTTAGAGAGATGGGAAGATCAGAAGAGCAGCAAGTAATCTTCTTTAGTTTCATCAACTGAGTTAGCATACAAGTACCCTAGTTAAAGGAGATTGGGATTGAAATGTGGCTAGCAACAGCATTTTGCAAATTAATACTCATTGGATAGGATCAATACGATTGCAGCAAATCTGCCTACAAACGCCACATGCAGTAAACAAGCTTGCCTTGAATCATACCCATCATATCATACTTCTCAGAGCATCACAAATTCACAATCCAAAGAAAATGTATCTACACTTCAAGTCCAGCACATAGCGAGAAAGTTATCAGAGAGTAACAGACAAAACTAACAGAATCCTGAATTTCCACTCACAGTGTCCATGGGCAAGCAGAGCAAGGTAGCTGTAATCCCTGCAGCAGCACCCGCAACAAATCTCTCAAAATTTGTGGATTCTTCATTCCCCAACATCCTCACCAGTTTATTTCTATAAGTATCATATGCATAAAAATTTATAGCCTTAAAGGGTGCCGTCCGAAGAATATTTACAAAATTTCCTTTCCAAAAACCTTTCAACCCTTGAGAAGCTGCAATTGCCTGGATGAGCTCAAAAAGATTCTTCTGTTCACCACGAACTATATATTCCAGTTTAAGTCTCTCAAGAGGTGCAACAAAGGTTCTGATATACAGCAAAGAGAATACACCAGATAATAAACTGTATATGGTGTATCAAAATGAAATCATAATGCACAAGCAAGAAAAACAGCATGTTGCACTTTATTTATTTCACTTGGTTTCCAATTGGAAATGTAGCTTTAAAATTTGTCAAAAAAAGAACACAAAACATGCACACACTTTTCAAAAACCAAACAGCCTCAAATTAAAAATAGCTTATTTAAGCAAAGCAACTGGTAGGTGAAAAGAAAAGATTTTTTTTTTTAAAAAAAAAAAGAGAGAGAAAGGATCAGTGGCTCAGTGCAGTAACCAAATATTATTAGAAAGATTAAGGAATCAAAGACCTTGAAACCATGGCAGCCACAGCACCAGCCCAGAGATGCTTGGTCATGTTCATAGCACCGGATCCACTCACCCCAACATTCTCCTTCTCTTCACACACCCCCGCTTCCACCTTGTTCTCATGTTGTTCCAGAATGTCCCCGGATTCTCGAGGATATCTATGATGATCCCCATCGCTTCCGTTTAAGGACAAGCTCAGCGACAAAAACCCACCACCAGTTATGCTAGAAACTCTCCCTTCCACCCTGAAGATTTCGAAACCCACGACCCTTCTTCTTCTGGGACCCCATGAAAAACACGAAACCGTACCCGAGTTGGAAGAAGAAGAAGAAGATGATGATGAAATCAAGGAAATGAAGGAGGTGGGAAGGGTGTCAGCATGGAGGAACAGACCACCGGGTAAGAAGGAATCAGAGGGTTGGGGTTGTTTGATCAAGTGGGACATTGTATTTGTTGTTGTTGGACTCTTGTGTTTTCTACGAGGTACGATGACTTCGTTGGTGTGATGAAGGTTTTAAGCTGAATGAAAAGGAACTGGTTTGTTTTTCAGTGTTTTTTTTTCACATTTTGGGTTGGCTTTTCGATTTAAGGTAAGGACAACAAGAATAACAAGAAGGAATATGAGAAAGTTAGAGAGTTGAAAGAGAATGGAAGAATGGAATGCAATTTGGGAATGCGAGTTTGAGAAGAGAGCGACATATCAGGTATATTTGATTGATGAATTTGATGCATAGCTCACACCGCCGCACCCACATTACTCTGTTTCATCTGTTGGTGCCTTCTGCCTTGGAGGTTGGTGGTGGTATCGCACTCGCGCTTCTTTGGTACAATAATAAATCACCATTTTTTTAATTTTTTGGTTACAACTTACAATTACAATAAATCACCATTTTATTTTCTAATAAATCACCAATTTAATTCACTTCAAAGTGCCCAAAAATTTTGTTTTTTTCATATAAAGAAAGAGCTTAATTAGCGTGCATTTACATTGATATTAAATGATATTTTAATAAGTCAGTATTTATTATTATTATTTTAATAATTAAAATAAAAATAATCTATCTCTTTATACTTTAATTCATAAAAAATATATATATCTGAAATGTTTCGTAGTTTGGATTTTGGACTTTCTTTTTTTTCTGGTAAAAGGACTTTTCAACTTTATTTTTTTTTATGTAAAGGACTTTCCAACTTTTATTATTATAGCATAGCATGTACTATATATACTTTGATGCTGCGTGGCCTTCTCAGTTCTTACGCGTCTCACTAAATACAAAGTGGAGAAATTCTGGTGTGGTGTGGGCCTCGTAGGCGCCAAAACCCCACTCGTGGGCTTATGGGTTAGGTTGCGGCACACCCTCGTCCGCCGCCTTCATCTTTTTAAATTTCAGTAATATTTATACAAATTTATACTCTCATGCTCATTCTCCTCATACTTTCATTTAAATTATCAGATAATACTTTGATTTCATTATTATTTTCTTACAATCCAAATTATACACATACCTTACATAATTTATCCAAATTTGGTTTGAGTAATCTTCATACTTAAAAGTTTTGGATTCTTTCCACAACCATAGCCATAATAATCTTCTCATTCACACCCCAATGAAAAGAAAGGACACTTATTCATTATTAAAATATATGAATCCTATCATGCTATGCCTCTATTTATAAGTTTCTCTCTTATTTTCATCAAATCTAGATAATATAAGGCAATCTGTCTCATATAATTGACCATTATCTTTAACATTTAACATAATTAAATAAATTAAATTAAAGGGATTGTCGTATTAGTTAATGAGGTATATTTTTTAGTAATTAACCAAATTAGTGTCAATTTAAAAATAATTTATCAATTTGAGATAGTTTTAAAACTAATTACTGATTTGAGATAGTTTTTATCATATCAGTAGGGTTCACTAATTTTTTATTATTTTTTGTGTCAACTTAATCAAAGACGCTAGTCCACTTGACACCTTACAAAAAGTTATGTAAGTATGCACTTTTTTCAAATTTTGCAATTTTTACAAGCCACGTGATAAAGTTTTATGAAAATTGCTAATTCATGTGATGTTTTTTAGTTCATGTAGTTTTAACCACATCTTAAGTCACGTGATACTGTTCTATGAAAGGCATTAGTTAACGCGACGCCTTTTAGAATTAATTTAAAAAAATTTGCATTGAGCAACTGATTAAAAGACTCCACGTGAAGTCTTAAGCTCACAAAAGAAAATCATTATTTGATGTCTATACCAAGAAAAAAAAAATCAATGATAACCATCATGAGTAATCATGAAACTAATATTTTCATAGTGGAACAATATGGTGTAAAGAATCCCTTGAACTTCAATGCTTGAACAAGTTTCTTTCTCTCTTTTTTTTTTTTTTGAAAATTTTAACATAAATAAAATGGAGTTTACCAATTCTAAAACTTAAATTAACTTTGCTACCAGCTATATAGTAGACTTCACATGAAGTCTTAAGAATCACTAAAAAAAAAAACTAATGTGATGAGAGTTATGGTAGAACCTCCACAAATATCAACTCCGAGAGACTCCACCCTCCCTAGTCCCTATCTTTTTTTTCTTTTTTCTCACCATTTTATTTTTCTTCTCCTACCTTCATTTTTATCTAATTCTAACTAATATTTCTTATTGAAGGTCCATCATATTTTGTTTTTAAGGTAATCATTTATTTTAAAATATGTCATTTGCAATTAATATCTTGTGAATAATATGTTCCTTAATGTGTGGGTGTTGCGCTTTGTATTTTTGTTAGTATTTACCTATGTTTTATGCAAGGTTTAATTTTTTTATCGCGAGAAGATTGATTTAAATTACAAAGAAGGAATAGTACAAGCATCCAAGCTAGCTAAAGTTGGAAAAAATGGGTTGACTCAGCCCAATCAAGTCGGGTCACTTCGAGCCAAGTATGTTTTGAGTTAGCATTTTACTAACCCAACCCAATCTGTTGTGGGTTGCATGTTGGGCGGGTCGTTCCACTAGCCTGATAATTCTTTTATTTTTTAAAAATAATAAATTTAATCTTTTAAAAAAAATTAGTGAAAAATGAGAAATTTGAATTACTTAGTTTTGAACCAATGATAAATAATTTAGATAATTAGTCTAATTATCAATTGAGTTTTGATTTTTCAAGCAAAAAAATGATAGTTTCATTTACGGTGTATATTATTAGATTAAAAAAATAATTAAAATTTGAATCAACCTAATTTTTTGCCAAGTCACATCAAACAAAATTAAGTTCAGGTTTGAATTTTTCTAGCCTAACCGGTACTTTTTATTGGGCTATTAGAGTCGGTTCATCGAGTTCAACCCATTTTGACAACTCTAAAGCTAGCTTGAACAACTATGCAAGATTTATCATATTGCACTATTTCTATTATTAATATAATTTTTAAATAAATGTTATGTTTTTTTAGTTTCCCAAAGTATCCCTCACTCGATAAGTAAGAGATTAATCCATTGGGATATGGTTAGGCGCCTAAGCGATGACTCCTCCCAACGATATTATTTTCATACACATGAATCTCATAATCAAATTCAAGATCATATGCTTAAGAGATTTGAATCATTTCCACTTAGACCAACACGCATTGATAAATAAGTGTTATGTTTAAATGTTTAAATGAATGTAATTTATATAATTTGACATATTATTTTGTCATGTTTAAATATTCAAATGTTTAAATAAGAATTTTTTATGGTATTGTCATCTTTTATCCATTACTAATATATTGTTTAGATAATTATTAATATAATTATAACATGTAAATCATTTAGTAGAACATATTGTCACATGATATATAATCAGAAATATCCTATTGTACACATAAAATTATTCATTCGTATTAAATAAACAAAATTTCTTCACCAATAAAATTATTTTTTTTATGTTAATATGAACTTTTTGTATTAATTTCAAGTATTGTTTATACATCACCTTTTATGTATACCAAAATTTTTATTTACTTATCATTTTGTAAAATTAATTAATTATTTTGTATTAGTATTTAATAAATTTGTATTTTTTTGGAAATTTAGGCTGAAGTTATGGCATCGAGTTAATCTTCGTGAGCTTGTAGTCTTCATCCAGGTCCAGAGAATCCATCCTTGTTGACTCAACAACAAATACATGTTTCCCAACACACTTAGAATGGAGAAGTAGATCAATTATTGAGTGTTAGAAAGGCATATGCAAAATATGGTAACGGGATTCCAGAGCAAATAGTTTTATATTTGCGACCGACATGCTTTCTTGGTGTTGCACAACTTGCATTATGACATATTGATCATAATTTAATATATGCACCGGTGGAACGTTGGAGACCAAAGACTAAAACGTTTCACATGCCGCAGGCAAGTGCACGATTACATTGCTAGATGTTGCTATCTAGTTAGGTCTACCAATAAATAAGAGACCTATTACTAGTCGTACTATAGCAGAGTGGAGGCCAATTATGCAGCAACTATTTGGCATATCACCACCAAAAATAGCTATGAGAGGTGGTCGACTTAAAATGAAGTGATTAGATGAATATTTCAAGGACATACAACTTTATATGCACTCACAGCTACATTGCAGCGATTTGCCAGACTTGTATTACAAGATTAATTGGTGGAGTTATGTTTGTCGACCACTTTAGCGCATACATGCCTTTAAGGTATTTGTTACTGCTAGAGGATGTTGAGGAGATGAGTTAATATAGTTAGGGATCAACAGCTTTGACATATTTATATCGTGAGATATTTAAAGCTACTGATTACAAGTGGTCATATATTGCATGTTTATGTATCTTGACCCAATTGTCGCCATGGGATAGATTCCCTTCCATTGCACCTTCACATGGTACATTGCCACGTGCAACTGACACCTGTCGCATGGTATGTAATATGTCATTTGTTTGTTTATGGTTTTATGTAATTATTTTGGAGATTGTAACGATTGATTAACAGATAGAAGGGCTCTATGAATTTTACACTATATATATACACTCACTGAAGGTGTATAGGTTCAAACTTGACCATATGAAGCGAGATGATGTAAATGTCTCCTCTTTATATATTACATGTTGTAAAATTTGATCGATTTTGCATTTTTCTTATGATTTTGTATTTGTGTAGATTGTGTAGGAGCCATACACCGAGAACATTTTTCTGACGCTACCACAAGTTTGTAAGCAAGGTCATGATATTTATCGATCAGTTATCCCTATGATTTGTGTAACATCCTAAAAAATTCTATATCTCTTAAACAGTAATTTTGACAGTTAATAGAATTTTACTGTTTAGTAATTTCTGAGCACTGTAAAATTATTTTAATTATTTCGTTAGCGTATTTGATCGTTTTGAGTGATTTACTCCATGTCAGGAAAATAAAAATTTTCGAGCCGGAGAAAACTTTACGTAATTTAATTTTTACCATTAGGTTTTAATTATTTTACGTAATCTAATTTGATATCTGTGCGTTTTCTAATATTTGTGATTTTTGTGGATGATTATGAAATTTTTTTACTGTTTGTGGGCTCAGGGGGTGTATGTGTGCCCAGGTGGGTCCTGCAAAGTGAAAATTTTTCTACGCATAGAAAAATTTGTACTGTTGAGACGGAGACAGGGGATCTTACTAAACCTGAATCCGGAAACAGTTTTAGAAAATTTCTTGTACTGTGTTTTGTACTGTATGTAATTTATCAGACGATAAAAATACAGTAAATATAATTTTTGTGGGATTTTCATAGATAAAAATAGAAATAATACTGTTAAGTCCACAATTAGTGGTTATGATAATTTTTGATGGACCAATAGGAAACAAGTCTAATATTGGAGACTTTAATATCAACCGTCAATTTAATCAACGGTGTAGGATAAGTCTAATATAATGGCTATGACCATTTATAACCTTTGGATTTAGAATTGATCAAGGGTGAAGATTTGGTCTTACAAAGTGGCTAGAATCATTTATGACCATTGTATTTGGATTTAATCAATGGTGGAGATTTAGTCATCAAAAATGGCTTTGACTAATTATAACCTTTGGATTAAAAGTAGACGGTGTAATCTTGATCCTTCATTTTGGAGATGCATCTAATGACTTAGATTTCAAGAATGGAAAAATCTAATGGCCTAGATTAAGTCTTCTAAATCAAAAGTCTACCTAAATCCTAACCATTGAATTAATCAATGGTCTAAAATGCTCTAAATGGTAGCTTGAAAAAGATGACAACATTATTGCATGCAAAATGGAGGGGGGGACAGTTTTTGAGTTGTTTAAGAGCTAAAGAAAAACTTTATGATCATTATTACTTGTCATGGTCAATATTACATCATTCTTAACCATTATTGTTTTGTTTGTATCCTTAGGAAATTGCTTGTAAGGGGGGGACGGTTTTGGAAGCTTAAGAGCATGGATAGGATGGAAGACCATATTATTGTTATCATGATTCATCTTTGTCTCCTCCAAAAAGTCAAGACTTTATCAAAAGCTTTCTATCTTGTCTCTCCAAGTGAAGCTACGGCCATGCACCCTAAAGGAGACCAAAGAATTCATTTCCATCCTCCATATTATTACATCTTCATTTTTTCATTCAAGTATCAAGAAGCAAAACCAAAGAAAACTCCATTTCTCTCCCTAAACACACCATTCGGCCATATCACTCAAAACCACCATCCAATCTCTTTTAATTTCATCCAACCATAGATCTTGAATCTATATGATATTCTAAATAACTTTCATGTTAAAGATTTTCTCTAAATCATTCATCTTCATGGACTTTCTTCAAGATCCATGTGATGGAGTATTTATGGTGAAGTGTAAGGAAACTTCATTTCTTCTCTCTTTTTCATGATCTAAACCATGTTTGATCCATGTTTCTTCTTAATCAAGCTTAGTATACTAATTTTTATGTATTTTATTTTGTATTTGAGAAGCCCTTGGTGGTGAAGGACTTGGAAAAAGAAACAAAACAAAGAGCTTTTGAGGATCTTCAAGAGGTAAGAGGGAGATCCATCTCACCAACCAAGTATGGTGGTGAGAGATGATATTATATTTGATGGATGGTGAATCCATGTGAGGATTCATATCCATGGTCATGTAATTATTTGTGGGTGTTTATGTGTTTGATTTATTTGTTCATGCTTTACATGATTTGCATGATTTATTGCTTTTGATTATGGCATGCTTATGGTAGCTTATGGTATATATGATGAAATATGTATGTGTATGTCATGATGTGATGATGAAAAGGAAATCAATTTTTGGCTCCAATGGCCAAAGGAAGAGTGGTCACAGTTTTGACACTCATGATTAGAGTTTATGTTAAAAATTTTCAAGAACAAGAGAATTAATTTTTGGTCCCTAGAACATGGTGAATTTTGGCCAAGACACCTCAAGATAGGTGTTCACAAATTAATATTTTCATGGATGATGAAATGAGATGTTTAGAAAAACAAGGAAAATAAACAAAGGATTTATTTTTCAAAGAGTACATGAACACGGTTTTAGAAGGATTTTTATTGATTTATTTTGTGTAAAAAGTTTCTAAGTGTTTTACTAAACATAAGTTTTAAATGAAAATAGCAATGTTGATTTTAAGGATTTGCAAAGAAAGTGAAAAAGGATTTGTAAAGAAAGTGAAAATGGATTTGCAAAGAAAGTGAAAAATGAAAATGAACAAATGACTTGATTTCAAAGACCAAGTGTTCACGGTTTTGTAAAGGATTTTTAATGGTTTTGTTTGTGTAAAACCATATCAATTTAGAAAAAAAAATATTTGATGGTTTCAATAGTCATGTCCACGCTTTTTAAGGCTTGTAATGCCTAAATTTTTATGGAACAAAGTGATATTTTATAAAACGAAGTGTTTTGTCTCGAAAGATTTGACAGTTTTTCAATGAACGCGCTCACGGTTTTTGAAGACTTGCGGATACCTTGATTTTATAACAAAATGATTTTCGCACAAGAATTTGGAAAGGGAATTAGAGCGTTTATCACTTGAGAAAATCAAGTTTTTGTAAACGAAAATGTTTTCGAACTTCAATTTATTTTGAAGAAGGTTGTGTTTGGAAATGATTTGGGAAAAATGAAGAATATAATGGTGTTTTGAAAATTTACTAACGTATAACTGATTTTCGAGTTTTGAAATACGTTAGAAAATGTTAAGTTTTGAAACGTTGATTTATATCAATGGAAAAGTGATTTTTGTGGATTATATTTTGGAAAAGGATTTCTTGAGTAAAGAAATGTGGAAAAAGATTTTCTTGAGTAAGAAAATGTGAAAAATGAAATACAAAGTCATATTATTTTGAGAAAGGTTGAAAATGAATTTTTGAAGGTTAAGAAATATTTTCTGTAATGAAATGGTGATGAAAAATATTTTACGTATCTTAAAAACATGATTTTTAAGTTACGCAATTTGAAAAATGTGTTGAAAATGATATTGATTTATTTAAGTCCAAAATAATGTTTGGAATATTGAGGAATATTTTACGTGATTGTAAAATGTTGAAAAACATTTTACGTATCTTAAAAATAATTTGAAATACAGTAAAATATTTCTACACGATTTGAATTACGTTTAAATATTTTACGTAATTTGAACTACTGTTGAAAAATCAATATGTGATTTAAAAGTGATAGAATATTTTTACGTGATTGTGAAAATGACGAAAAATTGTTATGTGATTTGAAAAATGTTTTAAATATTTAGATAATGATGGAAAATGATTTACGCGATTTAAAAGAATGATTTTTAAGTTACGCGATTTTGAAACAGTGAAAAAATACTATGCGATTTGAGAAACGTATATTTTTACGCGATTGAGAAAAACGTTAAAAAATTAGTACGTGGTTTAAAAGTGCAACAGAAGAGTTGCGGTATTTTGAAAACGTAACAGAAACGTTACTGTATTGTGAAAACGTAACAGAAGTGTTACGGTATTGTGAAAATATAACTAAAATGTTTTGGAATTGTGAAAACATAACAGAAATGTTACGCAATTGTGAAAACATGACAAAAGTATTTTATGACTATAAAAACATAATAACATGATGATTACTGTTGAACCAGTGTCCATACACTGTATGAGAAAATGATGAGTTTTGCCTGTGATTAGTATTTGGTGCATTTTATATGCATTAGAAAGATATGCCTGTGATTGGCATTGGTGCATTATATATGCATTGGAAAAATATGCGTTGGGGCATATGATTACATTGAACAAATGAAAAGATTTGGCCCTTGTGGTTGGACTTGCACTGATATATTCGTGCATTGTATAAAGTATAGCTAATAAGCTATTTTGGCCCTTGTGGTTGAAGAAGGAATGAGAATTGATAGTGAGGTCTATGATGGATCTTGGGGGCGTCGAGGTGCGGCGGTCGACCAGTGGATATCTGTCGTGGGCTAAAGGCTGGACCATATGCCACTTGGATACTGATCTGATCTGTTACAACGCATTGACGATACCGACAAGAACACGATTCTTTTCAACGACCGGGAGATTGTCTGTGGGCTTAAATTTGGTAAGCAATTAACCAGAGCATTCTTCTCGAAATTGTGAAAACTTCTATGGAGTTGTTTTTGAAAAAGCGAGTCTATGTGCGCATCATGAATCGAGCATTTATATCTGTATGATATATTAATTGAGGAATATTGGCTATGACAATTATTTTGAATACTTGGATGATGATGATGATAATTAGGACAATGTTGAGGATATTATCGTAATTGTTGTTTATGATAATTGAACTGATGAATGATTGGATGATGATAGTTGATTAATGTTGATGATATGATCTTAATTATGGTATGATGTATCACATTCCAGGGGAGCCTAGTCAACCTGATAACCTGTATAACATTACTTTATGTGGAAAATCTACTAAAAATTAGTCGGACATACATCGTGTCTATATCCAATATTGGGATCGACAATGTATATTCATCATGTAGGGCGACTGGCAAACTTGGCCTTAACTTAGAGTACATGAGATGATAAACAAAGCATATGTGTTGATGGGTCACCAACGATGGCGCACAACATGGAATGTTGGTAATAAAATTTTACACTAACTTTTTACTTAAGGTTTAATTATTTACTGAGTACATTAATATTTATCTTTCTTATCGTAGGGTGATGTTGTTCAGAGGTTGTAGTCCTATTCCACCACAGATGTTAGACATTCTGCATTTTCATTCCAGGCACTTGAGGAAGAGTCTTTGTAGATATTATCAAACTTAAATGAATTAGAACACATAGCTGAACCTCATGAGTTGGGCTCCTCTAATGCAAGAATTTACAAGGCCACCTGAGGAAGTGAGATTTAAACACGTTGGGACAGATAGTTCTTTGTTAACCATACCTAATACATATTAATAACTCATCAAAATCAAATACTCAAATATTATTGAGAAAACATAACATTCTTAAATAGGTTATGACCATACCTAATATATATGACCAGATAAAGTTAGAATCCAATTTTCTATGATCTTGAGAAAGTATAGGATTCGCACAAGTATGAAGACTACCACATTTTGTGATTTGCTACTTATTTAACTTTTTTCCAATAATTGTCCTTATCCGTTAAGGACATGCTTATGCATGTCTTGGACACTTCATGAACAAGAAAGTTAGTTTTGATTCAACCAAAAAAAAGTTTGATGGTCTCTTAATCAAGTAATGTTTCGCAGCCAACTGAACAACTTTTTTACTTTCAAACTGCAAACCAACATATAACTCATCTCCGGAACGCCAAGAACTAGGTACATCCAATCTCATAAAATCATCATCCTGATTAGGGTGATCCCAATTAATATATTTATAATGTGGAGTTGAAGCCCAAAACGGAGTCTCCAAAGCATTTTGTGTGCCTATACATGTGTTAAAAGCATAAGATCTATGAGTTTGCAAGTGTCAACTTCACTATATATCAAATAAACCATGTGGATAGTAACTTGTTTGTTGTGAAATTTCACTAATAGGTACTGGCAATGAAACTGGAGATGCCATAATTATAGGAGAAGCCAAACCAGTAGCATCAAAGTCAACATCAAAATTACCCTCAATTTCAGTGTCAAAAGATTCACCATAGGGAATTTCACCTTGGTCTTTTTCTTCACTTTCATTAGACTCAATTGGGAAGTCCCTACTCCAATCTTCATTATCATCAGAAAGGCAAATGTCAGCATTAGTAAGACCCAAAATTGGTGTAATAGCAGACTCATCAATATGACAGTCTTCATTGGCGATAGACATATGAGTATTCATAGGACATGAATATACAGGTACATATGAACTACCCATAACACCAATTTTAGCATATAGTTCCACGATTATTGATAATTACATATTTTATACATTAATAAATCCTCATTTTTAATCATTTACACTCTTTATGTACTTAATTGATTGAGCTTTGTCATGATTTGTAAGTTTGGATTCAAATTAGGTTTAATTGATATTTTTTAGCATTGTTGAGATTTTATACTATTTCTATATTTCGGTCATATCTTGAGTTCTAGATGTCTAAAAATTATGAATTTTACTTTGTAGAAAAGTTGAGAGAAAGCTCTACAACTTTAATGAAAAGCTCGAAGTCTCAATCGGACATCTAGTGGAGCTAATTGGGTTTGGAAGTCAGAACACGAGTTTTGTTATTAGAACCTGAATAGTGTGCAGTAATCAAGGCATAACTCGGGCTGTAGGTGGTCTTTTGAGCTGAAATCGGTGGCATTGGAATGTTAAGACAAAACCCTTCAACTCTCATGAAGATCACTTTTCGATATTATGACGTTATGACAGACTTATGTTCGTGTAAAGACAACTGATTGGTTGAGTGGGGAGACAAGCATGATAATAATCCAATCACTCATTAATCAGTCCCCTTGTCACTTTGTATCATTCATACTTTATAAATAACACCATTGGCTGCTCATTGGGGGAGTTAGTTTGGAGATGTTAGTTTAGAATTATTAATCTTGGTTTTAGATCAAGATCGTGTTATTGTGTTATTTACTTGTTGTAATTTTCTTTTGTTGTAAATAGAAGTTATGATCATTTTCTTTTTCTTCTCTCTTTCTTTCTTCTTGCTCATGAGTAACTAATTTTCATCTTGCTTGGATGAATGAATGAAGCTTTTGATAATAAAATAAAGTTAGATTAATTTCTTTCTTATGCTTAAATGATATATTATCAAGTGATCATTATATGTGTTGTATTTTGTTTCTAATCAATTTAGAAACCCTAAGTAGAGTTCTTGATTCATTGTAGACAAGTTGTTTGACACAATGAATGCTTAAACCCATTTGAAAGTATTGGTGTTGGTAAATAATTTCTCCTTTTAAAGTGGAGCTCTTGATTTAATGTAGACAAGTAGTTCGACACAATGAATGCTTGAACTCATTTACAAGTGTTGGTGTTGGTAAATAATTAAAAGAACCATAATATAACTACGTATATAATTCTAAATGGACTTTGAATGTTTTATTTTCTGATTGGAACCTCCATTGTGCGTGAATTTCAATTGAGTTATAAAAAGAATTAATATTGTCCTTAATTTATTATTAAAAGTGGATCTCCTAGCCCAGGGAAGTTCTTTAATTTAATTGTAAACAAGTTTTAATATCTTTATTGTTGTGACAAAACTTTTCCTTACCTCAAAAAATTTTTATTTATCAATTCCCTGTGAATCGACCTTGGACTCTCGAGAAATTTATTACTTGAGACAACCTGTACTTGAGTTTGCATCATTTAGTTCGCATCAACTTCCATAACAAAATGTTGCTTAAATGTGTTGATCATGTACTCAATATCTTCATTGTTGACTACTTCAAGCGCAATATATTTGTTCTCATTCTGAGATATTGGAAATCTATAAGTTAGGCTTGAAATGACTTAGTGTAATTGAAGCTTCAATTTTGAACATATCTTTTCCTTTAATTTATCATAACTAGCACCACACTTAATTTTAATTGGTCTCGTATTACCTTTAAACTTGAGTCCCTTTGTCCCTTCAAACTTTATACCATTTGAATAGACAAAAATGATTAATTGACTCATTTTTTGAAAAAAAAATAGCTACACAAAATAAGTGAATGGATGAGAAAAAAAAATTATAAAGATGGTGCATGAGAGAGCTTGTGTGAATGAATTAGGAAAAGGAGTCATGAATTTTTATAGGAGATGATCTTGATAAAGAGAATATCACATGTCAGCATATGGTGAAAGACATTAGTCCATGTGGCGCCTTACAAGGTGCTAGATGGACTAATGTCTTTTACTAAATGTTACCATGTGTCTTAATTTTTGTAGCTTTTTTATTTTTCAATTATTATTTTTAAAAGGTGCCATGTGAACTAACACCTTTCATAAGATGTTTTGAGGCTTAAGATGTAACTAAAGCTACATGAATTAAAAAATATCATGTGGACTAACACTTTTCATTGGACTTTGCCACGTGATATACAAAGACTGCAAGTTTTAAAAAAAGTGAGTCCACATAATTTTTTGTAAGGTACTAAATAGACTAGTGCCTTGTGTTGAGTTAACACAAAAAAATAAAAATAAAAATAGTAAACTCTGCTAATATGGTAAAAATTACTTCAAATCAATAATTCATTTTAAAAACAACCCTAAATTAATAAATTATTTATAAATTAACACTAATTTGGTTAATTACCCGTATGTTTCCTACCTTAACTATTCGTACAATTGAAGCCAAAAACATTACGTTATGAGACCCGAGTACTAATTTTATTTCTTTTGAAGGGGCCATGCATCAAAGTTAAAACAAATTTTCAAAAAAATTTAAAAAAACTAAAGGATTGTTTTGAGCTTTGTAGGCTGTAGACCTCATCAGCCTCCTTGACTCCACCCTTAAATTTTTTTATTTAAACTTTGAATTAGCATTTATGAGAATTAAATAATCAAATTTTTAAAAAAATAATTTTAGGTTGTGTAATTGGATAGTCAAGTTGTTAAAATTCAAGCTGCTACCTAAACAAAGCCTATATGAGGGTTTGGTAAGATTTGACCGATTAAACCCCATTATCCTAATCCAAATCGACTTTTTCTCATTGGTTCGGGTTGGGTTGATTGCCTCATTAGATCAAACTAAACCTATAATTACTGCTACTTAAGATCATCTAGGAAGGACTTAATATCAATTGACGCAAAAGCTAATCCAAAAATACCTTTACAGCGTAAAAAAATACACAATAAAAAACAAGATGCTTACAAAATCTAATTGACTGAAGTTCGAATTTGTAAGAGACGATAGATAAAGTGAAAAAAGAAAAAACCAGTTACTTAAAATCGTAGATCATGGATATGGCTAAATGAGAAATGATTGTACACCAGACAACTCTAAAATATTGACAAAGTTTCTCTCATTATTTTGCTATAAATCCCAAATTATTATAAAACAAATTGTGCTAAATTTATTTTAGTTTTATTTAAATGACACCCATATCTCTTTGTTTTTTTAATTTAATTACGTTAATCTTTTGTGTATAATAAGACAAATGCTGCCTCTTGTTGAAAAATTCCCAATACGTACCCTTTGTACATTTATATAGATAAAATGTTAAAGATAATAGAAGTACATATGAATTATGAAATATATATAGAGCGCATTTAGGAGGGGAGTGTTTATTGTATGTAAGAAATGAGATAAGTAAATTTTAATTATTAGATTTTATATAAATGATTAAGATTAGAATATAAATATATGAATTTTTTAAATAGTCACATGATTTTTAAATAATTTTTAATTTTAATTATTTATATATAATTATATAATTAAGATTTACTCTTCTTACAATAAAAATTTCTCTCTTTAAATATATCATCTCTATATATATGTTACTACAAACTACTTTAGAGTTCTACTTCTTAGTAGGATTTTGTCTTTACTACCAGCTAGATCAAACAAATGTTGGGAATACCTAAGTCATTTGTCTAAGCAGATACGTATATTCTGACAACTGTTATTTTCGTGGGGTTTAAGGTGTATTGTATCTTACTACAAACTACTTTAGAGTTCTACTTCTTAGTAGGATTTTGTCTTTACTACCAATTAAATCAAACAAATGTTGGGAATACTCAAGTCATTTGTCTAAGCATATACGTATATTCTGACAACTGTTATTTTCGTGGGGTTTAAGGTGTACTGTTCAATATTATTTCAAGTAATCTCGAGTGTTTAAAAAAAAATGACTACGCGTCCCAAACATTCTCTTGTGCGTCCCAAACTGGTTTGACGTAATTGATTCTCCAATCTCCATTACATACAGGATACAGCAACTCCACAAATACACTTCATAGAGTGCAAATTAATAATTATATTTTTTTTCTAAATTTTAAGGTTGATAATAATTTGAGCAGTGTCCCCTATCCCTGTTAATAAGTTTCTACATAATGTCATCTCAATTTTACCACAACTGTTTGCCCTTTTTCCTCATTATCCTTGGGTCCTTGAGTTACATATGTTGTATCAATATTTATATAGTGATGGTTACAACCAAATATAGATATATACTTCCAAGCCCTAAAGAACTTAGTTCAAAACCTACCACAAGAGGAAGGATAGCATGAGCTGCAATGCTTTCATCAGTGGAACCGAAGTAAGTGTCCAATGTAAATTATTTGACTACTCTAGCAAAACAATATCATAAAACAAAGGAGTTATAACAACAAAGCATCATCTGTTTCAAAAGCAAAGAAGAAACAATATATCACGAAATAAATTAATTTAAACGCACAGCTTAACAATAATTTATTAGATCACACAAAAGCACAGTGACGCAGTCTCTAATGAAATTTCCATATTTGATTGAAAATGTTAACTAGTTCTACACTTCTACGTATTAGAAAATTTCAATACTGCAATGATCAACAAAGTAATCATGTCAAGAAAAACTCAGAGAGGAAGGGACCTGACCTGAAAATGGCGATTTTTGTAGGTATTAACGGTCCAAGAGCAAGCAGAGACGAACCAGATGGACAACAAGGCCAAGTAGAGCCAGATATTTGTCATTTTAAACAGAATGTGATATACTATTCTCTCTTTATAGTTATGCATTTTCTTGCTGGTATAATGAAATTTTTCTTGGCCAAAATGGCATAGTAGTTTTATATGCTATGTAAACAATTTAATCCTTACATTTGGTGCTATGTAAACAATTTTAACCTTACATTTGGTGCATGGTTTATCAAACTTGGATTCACAAGTCACAACCCAAATCTTCACCCACTCAATTTAATTAGCTCAAGTACAGAAAAGGAAGAGAAAAAGGGACACGGTATAAACTTAACCCACGACGTTAAGAATACTACGGTAAAAATATGATCAATTATATGTCAACTATATATTAGCTATTGCCAACAAAAAAAAAAATCACATATGAATCTCAATTTTGAATGGTCAATCACACAGTTAATAAAATAATTTTTTTTAATAATAGGGGTCATAAAGATTTGCATTTATTACATGCGTAATCTTAAGTCTAGACCCTAAAAAATTTGAGGTATAGAGAAAAGAATTTAACTATAGCATATTTTTATCATTCTGTAAATTGTAATCAAGGAAGCAAAAGAAGTAAGCAACTGCAACATTATACCAGAGGAAGGTGAAATTGTTGGATGCAAGGCAAATTTCTCCAATTTTATTAATATTTAATACTCATCAACATCACTTTCCTCATCAGTGCATCCATGGTTCATCTTAACCATAATGTGATGCTCTCCACCTCCTTCAGATAATCCTCAAAAACACCTGTTTCTGCCTGCTGGTTGTCATCAAGCAAATTTCTTCCCTTTCTAATTGTAGAACTTGTCTTCATCTTGTCTAGTGGGTGAAGCAAGGAATTGATTTTCCTATCCTTTGTAGCCTTCCTCATCTTGTAAACGTAATCATCCGCAACATTCATTGCTTTCACCTTCTTTGGTATTTCTTATCTTCAACCTCGTATTCCTTAGCTTCTTAAATCATTCTCTTAATGTCTTTGGTTGGTAATCTTCTTTTGAAAAATACATATTCCAACACGAGAACACACTCTCTCGCTTTGTTTTCCCAAATAAGTAAAGACTAAAGAGTAAAAATGATGTAAGGATTTTGATGGGCAAATATTATTTTTGGATGTTTAAATATAATTAATGAAGCCATGCATGAACAAAAGAAGATCAATTACCAAAGGCAGTGTTGGTTGGTTTAATGGCAGCATGATTCTTAGCAGCATCACCAATCAACCCTTGGTTGTCGGTGAAAGCAACACAAGAAAGCGTCGTGGTTCTGTTGCCTTGGTCATTGTTCCACTCGTCTGTTTTGCTCTTGCCATACTGCAATGCATGAATACGTCGTGCCAAGGTCGATTCCTACCCCCTCCCTCACCCTTTTTGGCCATTCTCTTTCAAGTCATTGAAGAATGAATGTGTTCATTGAAGTCAGACGTAGGAAGATATATAGCACTGTGGAAGAACTCATGTTGGTTTTAATAAATGAAAATAAGCTGAATATACAACTTAATATTTTAAACGTTTTATTATTATTATTATTATTATTATTATTATTATTATTATTATTATTATTATTATTATTATTATTTAGTAAAATTACCTTGAGAGGCATTTAATATCATTAAATACATATTAATTTTAAAAGAGAGAAAAGAATATTGAAATAAAAAAAAATACAAAGTGTGAGTGTGAGAAAACAAAAACTGATAGCATATAGTAAAATCTCCTTGAAAAGTAAGACTATATTTTAAATAGAAATAATAAATATTAAATACAAAAAAAAAACATTAAGTTAATTTTTAAAAGAAAAAAAAATGGAACGGTGAATTGAAAAGGACAACAAGGTGTGAGTGATGGTAAAAAAATTAAAAGTAATAATGATCATATAATAAAATGGACATAATTTAGCTCAAATTTTAAAAAAGTTATTTTTTTTATCCTTTCTTAATCTATTGTCCTAATTGAGTTAATAGTCACATGACGATAGATTAAGAAAGGTTATAAAAAATAACTCTTCTCAACATTGAAATCAAGTTTTGTACTAATAAAATTATATTAAAAAGTAAAACTTATTTTTAATAGTCAAAATAAATAATATTAAATAATCATTATGCTAATATTTTTAAATAAAAGAATGAAATAAAAAAATAAAAAAATCAACAATATTAAAATGTAAGTACTTATAAGAAAAGAAATCAAATAATAATAATAATAACATATAGAAAAATTATTTAAAAAATGACAACAATATTAGAATATAATATTAATAAAAAAATACTTAATAAAATAGTAGTAATAACATATAGTAAAACTACATTAAAAATAAATAAATTATTTTTAATAAATTTAATAAATATTAAATATAAATAACTGGTTCAAGGGTAAAATAACTATTGTGAATTTCAAGGGAGGAAAAACTTACTGCCATAAAGCACAAAAGCGCAACCAAATCGGAAGAACCATCCCCCCCCCCCCCCCCCCCCCCCGGTCTTTTTTTTTTTTTTTTTTTTTGAATCTAAATCCCATGGTTTGATTTCACCATATCGTAATTCTTTATATGAACTCTAAACAATACACTACAAACTTATTTTGATATTTATATATATGAAAATAGTATCATTAAATGAGATCTTCATTTAAATATTTAATTATATTTCAATAAATTAATCTTTTACTTATAAAAAAAAAATACTTCTAAGAAAAAAAAATTACAAACTTACAAAAATTTATCCATACTGATTCAGAATAACAACTACATCAAATCAAACTCAATTTACGAAATTTGAAAAAAAAAATCAAGTTTTTTAAGGTTAAAAGTAAGGTTCAAGAAAATGTTCATGCGATTCGATCTCAAATTTATATGATGTGGTCATGAAACCACATGCAAAATTAAATATGAATCCTTACGTGAATTTAGAATACTACAAATATCATAGATGAGATAAATCACATACCTATCTTGTGTATTTTGAACCATCTTCTTAAGGAATTAGGTCTTCTTCTCTGTCTCCAAGCTCCCTCTCTATCTCCAAGTTGGCCAATGGGTAAAACTCTTTCGGTCACACACACACGATATTGCTAATTATTTGTTAAGAGATACAAACTAACACATACACACACCCAGACCCACACACACATGATATTGCTAATTACTTGTTAAGTGATACAAATTATTAAATGATTTTCAAAAGATTTCATAAAGATATCAATCACCTAACTGTGAAAGTGTTCTATTTTGAATCACTTTCTTATTCTTGGAAGACTTAAAGAGAGGGAAAAAAATGAAGATTTTTTATTCTTGGGAAACTTTAAGGGAGATTTTAAGAGAAAGAAAAAAATACTTTCTTTATTACTTGAGAATTATATATTAAATGGGATTACTAACATTTGGTTTGGTCAAATAGTTCGATATTTATTTCCTTTAAACAAGATTTTGAATTCAAATCATGTGAATGAAAAAAATTAACGATAAAAGAATTTTATATTTTATAATCCGACATTTCGACTTGATTAATCAGAATTCAATATGACTTTTAAATATAGAAAAATTTACATAAAAAAATTAAACGAGATTGTGCACGAATAAAAATGTAAGAAACTCAAGAAAATAAAAGTTTATATACTGTTTTTGGGCCCATTAAAATATATTATCTCTCTATTATTATATATAATAATTATAATTATAATAATCTATAAAAGTAGGAGTTTTCACAATATTTCATAGAAGTTTCTTTTCCCGCTCAACCTATTATTAACCCACTCTTTTAGAAACCAATTCTAGTTACACTCATAAGATGATAAGCCACACTAAATCATCATGTTCCTAGAATTTTCAATTATATAAGCGTGAGGGAGTGCAAATGAATAAATGAAGCTAGTTGCTTGTTCATTATAAGTGTTTGTCAAATTAGACAATTATACATAGCAACTCTAATTTTTTCACATCATTTTTTTACATAACTTTTTATATTAATTAATAAAATATAAATTTATAATTAATCATGTATATAAATTAGTCAATGAATATCTTATTATCCAATTAATACATATAATTCCCGTTAATCAATTAATATATGTAATTAACTACAAATTATATTTCATTAATTAATAAAAAAAAAAAATAGTGAAATGAATATTTTTGTATGCCCACGGGAGCCCCAGAATAAAGGCGTGGGGTAGGGTTGGGGTGGGCGGATTATATATTTCTGGCCTTGTACAACATATGCATTCTTCAAGGATAATATATACACGATACACCTAAGACAATTTAGATGGCCTGTTTATTACCTGTATTCTTTCACCAAGGGTCTAATTGTATAACAAATAAAGAAAAAACCAAAAAAACTATCAATCTTTGTATCGTACATCAAAACCATTATTGCAATTTGTCCCCCTCACCAAGTAAACTGAAGGATCATTGATATTAAAGCACGTTTCCTCCAGCTTCATCTTTCCATTTAAGAAGCCATTCCCAGAATTATGCTCAGTGAACAGACATCCATTGGCTCTTTTGAGAATAATCTTCTCTAGCACGAGCAACCTCCTCCTTGCTGCTCTGTCTGGGATGAATTCACCGTGGGTTTTAAATTTACATCGACCATGTCTTCCTGTTTTGTAGAAGAAAGAGTTTCCATCCCTGGCAAGGCAGCAGCAATCTTACGAAACAAAGGCTGCAATTTTGCATTGACAGAAGACATCAAGGACACAACAACTAACATTTGAAAGAAAATAAACTTGAGAAACGAAGATAGTTGATCATGAATTTGAGGTTTCTAGATGAGATATATTCTATGTAAAAGCAACAGGGAATCACACCAGGATTTCTCAGATTGATATGATATATCCCAAGCATCATAGCTCAGAAGCATGCTCTAATAGACCAAAAATATGGGGGGTGACTAGGAGAATTCGTTAATTTTCACCTTGATATTGAAGCCTGCTTTTGCACTGGTTTCTATAAACATGATTCCGAACTCACGGGACTTGGCATCTCCTTCCTCTATAGAAACTTGCCTGTTTAAGTATCACAATCGCCTCGTAAAACAACTTCATATAATAACATCACAGTACTTGAATTGCAAACACAAGGTGCAAGCTACCTGGATTAACTATGTTTCTACTATCTGGAACTACTTATATCCAAATTCCATGCCCTAAAGTGAATTTTTATTTTGACCATCCTAAAACTATATTTAGTCTACCAGACTTCTACAGTTCGAGGATGAAAATAAACAGAAACTCCAATCTACTGGATATAAACTTCCCTGTAAATATGGCTTTTGATATGATAATTACAATATACGATAATTTTGGTAAACTCCACTGAATTTTGAGTGTTATTTAATCTATTTATTACCAAATTGATTGTAACCAACCATTTTTAATGAAATTAATTAATCAACCAATTTGGCTGTTTGGCACTAAAGAGCTAGACTTCTATTCTATCATAGTAACCAGAAAGAACATGATAAATTAGCAATTATTTGTAGGCCAAAAATTTGAGAAACTAAACAAGATGTATTGCAACATAATATGGAAACTCCCTTATGATAATAAGCAAAAACTATAGCTTATCCAGTCAGCAAAACATTTATGAATATAACATTTTTAAAAGAAATTCATATAGACCAAATTTAGTAACTCATTAGTCATTACTCACCTTTTATCAACAAGATCAGTTTTGTTTCCAACCAAGACTATAATAACATCACTGCCTCGTTCTGTACGTACCTCCTCAACCCACTTGTTAGTGTTCAGAAATGATTGCCTGTCTGCATGAGAACAGCTTACTAGGAATTTAAATAATTATGTATTGCTGTTAAACAGATTATTAATTTATCAGTTATCTGAAAAATGAACACTAAAGCACTTACAGATCCACATGCAAACAAACTTCAGATAAAAAAGTGCGCACAAGAGAACACAAATGAGCATGCGAGCACACACATACAGAGAGGGAGAGAGATGTTTTCATAATAACATAATGTGTTTTAGAAAAATTAAGATCAAAGCAGTCTCTCAAACACCTACATATTAAGCAATGCATTCAAATGCTACAAAACCTTTTGTCTGAGTAACATAATCAAATAACTTGGAAAAATTATGTCATGAGAAAATCTGTAATGATGCAGAAAGAACCAATGTTAATTAGATAATGAAAGTGGTATTAAAAAAATATAAAACTCACTAGCTACATCATATACAATAACTGCAACAGAAGAATCTCTTATGTAGCTTGGAATGAGACTTCTAAATCTTTCTTGCCCTGCAGTATCCCTGTGAAGTTAAAATATACTAAGCTCAGAAATCAAAAATAGAACAGGTGAAATAAAAAATGCCTACACATCTACACTACCAGAAATGTGTCTCTAATTTAACTTTTAGAATATAAATAAACAAATATAAATAGACTGAGCTTGTATTATTGTATATATATGATTTGAAGGGGAATTCAGCCTACCAAAGCTGCAAGCGTACTGTTCGATCTTCAAGGTACATTGTTTTTGACAAAAAGTCAATACCAATAGTAGCCTGAAATTTAGATGACCAAAAAATTTGTCAGCAACCTAGTAGCAGGAAGGGGAAAAAAATGCAAAAAGTTGGAGAAAAAGAAAAAACTTAACAAAGAAAACAAGTCTCCATTTTAAGTTATCTTATATGATAACTGACATAAACAAGAAGCATTACAAGATGCCAGAAACTTCATAAATGCAAGCCTCATAAAAATTTATTTAGTTGTCAAACACAACTGTAATAATCGAGGCCTTGAAAATCATTTCTCAATGACAAATACAAGCTCTTCTTCCCATAATTCTAGCACTACACTAACCCAAAACCTTATGATGTGGTCCTGTGGATCCTTATTCCTGAATGGCCAATGTGACCATGAAATTTCAAACCACTGGTTTAATTCCTAGCTGCCAGTTTGGTGTCCGCTTAAAAATGTGAATGAAAATTTGAGGGACGAGTTTTAAATGAAAAATTACAAGAAAACCTCAGTCCCTCAGAGCAATAGTATCTCTCACAGTGCATTGCAGAATATATATTTCTCTTCCAAATCCTCCCAAGTCCTAATTATCATTGATCAACAGTTCTTTAAAATCACAGCAAAAATCATTGTGATCCTTGTTTCCCAAATGAAATGAAGTCACCAATTTTTTTTTTCTATTATCTCAGATTGATCCACGTAAAATCAATCACAAACAGATATAATAACGCATGTGGTAAATGCTTCATCTGAGAGATAAAAAACGGCAAAATCAAAATCAATAATATATTCAAGTTTGATTTGAATAACACCAAAACGAAATTGAAATTGAGAATGAAGGAGGATCGCGACCTGATAGGTGGTGTCGAATTTGTCATACATGAAGCGGGTGATGATGCTGGTTTTGCCAACAGATTGATCGCCCAGGAAAACCAGCTTGTATTTGGCGAGTGGGGACACCGTCGCCATTTGATTTCACAAATCCTTTCTTCTAAGTTCTCAACGAAAGATATTTCAGATCTGAATCTCCCAAGTTCTCTTCTCGCAACAGAGAGAATGAGAGAAAAAGAGAGAGAGAACGAAGAAAGAGAGCAAATGAAATTAACGATCGCCACATGCAACGCATTTTTTAGTGTGTAGGGAGCAGAAACCGCCAACCACGACGAGGACCGCATCACCCCAACCTTTGAACTTTCTTTTTCACCTATTTTGCCCCCTTCTTTCTTTCAATTCTCATTTGTATCCTCCCCTTCCCAAAATAATAATAATAATAATAATAATAATAATAATAATAATAATAATAATAATAATAATCATCATCATCATATAAAAAGTAAATTACATAAATTATAATTCTGTCATATGTCAATTTATATTATCTCCATGTGTTTCAAATTCTATCATATAACATTCTACACTCTTTATACTTTATTATCGTATTCATTTATTAATTATATTAATAAAAAGTTGTTGACATAGTTACATATTTAATTGACATAATTAATTATTGTAATAAAATCATCAAATTTTGAATATTTATTTATTAATATCTTATTTATGAAAATTAATTAAGTTTATATTATTTATGGAAAAGATTTAAAGTTGATTTACTTTAAATTATAACACCCAAATTAAAATTCTCCAACAATATATTTTGAAAATTCAATATTCCACTATAGAAAATATGTTGTTTCATCTTAGAATGACACGCGTTAGAATATGAAGACATGTACATTTTCTTTATATATTATATATGATTATATGATTCTAACAAAATACAATATCAATTAGTAATATGTTTAAATTAGTAATATTTTTCTTTTCATTTCAAACATAATTTAAAAAAAAAATGTATCGTTTACTTTTTTTTATTGAGCTTTGTTGACAAAATTTGCAAAAGAGAAGAAAAAAAACTATGAATCCAAGTGATGGTCTTTGGATCCTTAGGGATTTGATGAAAAATGTTGGACAAGTAGATTAGTCAACAAGAAAAGGATGTCAAATGAATTTAAACTTTGACATGATTTATGTCCTCTAGGATTCATGTGCATCATTCATCTCTTTTCTAATCAACATAGGAGAAGGGGAAACAAGAAAAAGAAATAAGTGAACTATATGGTCTTATAATATTTAAAGTTTGTAACATGTTAATTACTTTGTTACAATGAGATTATATACATGATCAAATACTTATAGAAGGTATCTTTTGCATTTTTACACCTTGATCTATTAATAGGTGAGGAAGATTCTTCACGTCTTCAATTATATAAAAGGTGTTGACCTTGATATAGACAAATTCTACTAGATGATTGTGTGATTGCAATAGATTTCATAAAATGCATGTATTGAAGAGTTTAAGGAGTTAAGCAATAAAAATATTGATATTACTTATGGAAGAAAGAAATATTTCAAAAGAAAAAGAAAGATTATGTCATAATAAGATATCTATAACGTAAGAAGTCTGAGAAGATATCCAGCTTACATTTCAATTTTCAATGATTAATAGTTAAGTAATGACAGAACTTTTCATACAGTTACTGATGTATATTACTTTGATTATAGAGAGAAACAAAGTTGGAAATGCTTAAAAGCTCATGAGGAAATACAAGTACAAAGAAAGAAAATTCATACTAGACAAGTTCAAAATTGTCTCGGTCAATGGTTTGCAATCAGAATTTATATTCAAGTCATTTGATCTTCCATTGTTCATAGGAGAGTACCACAAGTGCTAGGACAATTGTAAATTTCTTGCAAAAGTTACTTAATTACAAAAAAAAATATAGAATTAGTGTATCATTAAAATATTATATGGTAAGTGAAATCAGTGGCGCACTACTATATTTAAATGAAAAACTATTTATCACGCTTTTTATTGGTGTATTAATATTTTTATATTTTATATATGTTTAACTAATTTTATAATTATAATTAACATTAATAAATACTTATTATTTGTATTAGATTTATTTATCAAACATCTTTTACTGTGAAATTGTTAAAATACTTATTTAAAATTAATTAAATAATTTTAATTATTCATAAAATTTTACTACTTTTATTATTTGTGCATCGCACGGGTACAAATATTAGTATAATATATAAAGAAAAAGCATATGAATTGAAAAGTTGTCATCGGTCTTCCTTGTCAGTAAGTTAATAGTTTGATTTGATGACATGTGGCAAATAACAAAGTTAAATTTTTGTCATATGTCATCTGATGTAATTTTTTTTTCACATGTAAAATGATGTGGTCAATGTCACATTTACAAAAAAAAATATAATAAATAAATTAATAAAAAATCAAATAACTCTAAATCAAAATTATGTTTCAGGTTTCTGGTTTCATCTTTCTCAGTTTTCTAGTAATAGAAAAATAAATTATACTTTTTTGAATGAAATACAAAAGTATGATGAAACTTAGAAATATTCATTATTTGGACGAAATATAAGAACATTTTGAAACCTATAATTTCTAACAAAATAGGCGACTATGTTGAAACCCCAAAATACATATCGGTATTCTTCTTTGTCGTGGTTGCTTGATCTTTCTCTCATGGGTACAATATTGGTAATCTTACGAATCGTACTAACGAGTAATGTAAGAGGCTTATGACCTTGTAAACAAATCAAAATTATGTAAAAATAAAGACAGAAAAGAGAGTTGAGAAAGGAAAATAAGAACATAAGAAGAATTATATCTAGGAATGACAGCTGCTAAAACGGACGAGTAATGATCGGTGGCGGCGGACCTCTGACAACTTCTAGGTTGGGAATGAAAGTAGTTGAGAGGTTAGGACATTCTTTAAAGTAGCTTTATTATTTTGTCAAAGACTACCAATTGTCAATCTCTATAATGTGTAAATTGTTAAATTTATTGTATAATTATTTTCAATTATTATTTCCTTCTATTATTGTAAAAGACTAATTTATGTTTTTTTCTAATTTTTTTCTAACGAATCAATTTAACTAATTTTCTAATATATATTGTGGTCAATATTAAATATTAGTTTCCATTTATTTTTAATGAGAAACATGACATACCAATGAATATAGTTTATCTTCTTAAATTTTCTTATTATCTTCTTATTGTATATAATATGATTGTAAATGTATGTCTGTCAATTGATAATAAAAAGCCTTGGAGGAATTAATAAAGAATAAGCGACATCTAAGGGTCGGAATTTAAGTACAATCTAGCAATAATACAAATCGCAAATGTACGTTGGACAATTCCTAATAATTGATTTATAAAAATAATTAAATAATTAAATAATTAAAAAGTTGAGTCTATTGTAAACTAAATAAATTAGGATTCTTTTTTTATTTAATTCTCTCTTATATTGGGAAAATTACCTATAAATTTACTTAAATAATGATAAATGTAGCCAAGTAATTAATGGTCACACAAATGAATATTCAATCAATTTTGTCCCTTGATTTGCTAATTTTAATTCATCGTTGTATAAAGTAATTTTTTATTTGCTTCATTTACTTTATAGTTTAATCATCAATTAGAATCTTCAATAATATAGTAATATAAAACAATTATTATACAAATATTTGGAATAATTAACTCAAATATTTATTTCTTATTTTAGTTGTGTAAATTACATTGATCATTGCACATAAATATATAATGTATATCTTTCATTATATATCTACCTTTCAGGTTATTTATTTTGATAGTAATTGATGATTATTAAAATAAAAAATAAATTTTATTTAATTTGATTAAAATAAGTAAAGTACTTTAGTCATAGCTAATAACATTAAAAAATTATTAATCAAATTTGTTATCAATCTACAAATTTTGCATAAATAGGTTTGTAATGTCCTAAATATATTAAAAAATATTTTTATTTAAGTCTAAAATATGATAACAGATCTTAATAATAATAATAATAATAACAAATTTTAAGAAAATATAAAAATTCTTGAATTGTTCAACCATTTGTATCAATTATTTTAATTAAATTAATATATTAATTTAGTTACATCTTATTTCACTTTAATGCTTCTCTTATTTAAATAACACACTAATGCACTTAAATTCTTCATTCTCTAATCCTCTCACACTCTTTTTAATCGTTGCATTTAAAAACTTCACAAACAAGACACTTACTTAATACTTAATATAAAGATTATACCAAGTATTGAAAATACTTAGAATAACTTAAGATTCTCAATTACACTAAAATTAGAGAGCTTAATATAAAGCAATTGTTATAACAACTATAAAAATGAGTACTGTTGCATAACTTAAGGTAATGTTAAAACTATATTAAAAGAAGACTATACAGGGATTATCAAATATAGTAAAGAAAAAGTAGAAGTCTCTTACATATATGAAAACTCTTAAAGAACAACTTCAATATTCTAGCATTTTATACCTTCTTCTTTGACGTTGCATGAAATTCTCACTAGCTAGATTTGGCAATGAGTAAAACACTTATATGACGTAAAACATGGACAAATTATTTTTGTCATTGAATTGGGTATATATATTAAATATGAAATGCAGAACTATCATGAAAATATTGAAATATATGATATTTTTATTTAAATTTATATTTGTCTTACAAATTTTTATATGCAATTACTATTTTTATTGAAATAAATTTCATAAATAAATAAATTTACTAAATAAACATTAATATATTATATTTTAATATCTACGATTCACGGAATGAAAATTTTACATGAAATTATAATTAAAATATTAAGGGTAAAAATATATGACATGAATACATAATAAAGTTAATTAAAATATAATTTATTATTAAAAATTAGATTAGTTGGTTATGTTTATTAAAAATAGTTATTTTTATTCTAATATATGCATTTTTTGTGATATTTAAATATTTTAGTATATGCATTTTATTGAAACAAAAAGCTTACATGAAAATGAAAATATAATAAATTTTTGTATGTAACAATTATATGTAATAATTTATTATAGCTGTAAATATAATAATTTACATATAATATATAAATTTATTTATATAATTTTTAGTAAAATTAATTTATTAAAATATTATTTTATAAAATTATACATTTAAAAGACAAAGATCTTTATTTATATTATAAATTTTTTTTTTTCAAACATATACATTGTTTTATAGCATTTTATATTTAATTTTTTTAGTATTTATATTAGAGTAAAATCTTTTCATGAAAATGTAATAAAAAGTATAATTTAAGTGTTTTTAAATTAAACTTATAAGCATTGTTTTTTTATAAATTATTACATATATTTTATTTATAATTATTTTTTTATAATTATTTTTTATTATTTAATTTATCTTATCTTGCACGAATACAAAATCTAATAAATAGTAAATTACACTCTATTATTTTAAAGTTTGTCAATATAACAGTAAATTTCAAATTGGTCACAAATCACACTATATCTTATTTTTTAGGTTTAACTGTTGACTTAATATTGTTAAAGCACATTAAAAAAGTTATTTATTATTAATCATTAGTGTCAGCACCCAATTTTCACTAGATAAAAAAATAATTATTAAATTTAATTAATTAATTTCATAATTAAAAGTAAGTTAAGATAAAATTATATTAATAATTAAAATTACAATATTAAAAAAAAAATTTTCACTTAGCCCAAAACCCAAGCACCATAATCCAATTTCAATAAAATCTTTTTGAAAAAAATATTATTAATTAAAAAATATCTTCTGTTTGCTTTTGTAAGTTTGTCATTTTTCTCCTAATTCCAATTTTCTCATATTATATTTTCATATAACTTTTTATATTGATTAATAAAATATAAAGTTATAAATAATTATGTATATAAATTGATTAATAAATATCTTATTAATTAATCAATATACATAATTTTTATTAATCAATTAATATGTGATTAATTATTAATTTATACTATATTAATTAATATAAAAAATAATATAAAAAAATGATGAAATAATTATTTATTATTTATGTTTTTCTCCCATTCTTCTTTTTTTGTCCCATTCCCATTGCAGCCAACACCTTACCCACCTCATTGTACCTATACTGCCAACACTAATTCATGCATATACACAGAGGGGACAAGGCTGTTTTGCCTCCCACTCTCTTTTGCAATTTTACACTGTACGCACACTACTCATGCACGTACACAGCTTGGCATCATTCTTAGCACTTCACAACATCACATTGCATAAATTTGGCATTAAAAAAAAAAAAAAGGACGCTTGGAAAGGGGGGCTCTGGTTGGACTAGTTGGTAGGAGCATTGAGAGGAAAAGAAATTTATATTCTTGGGGTGCTGTAATTGACTAGTAAGACTTCTTCACCTAATCCTATGTGCAATGAAACCCATTTGTCTGTGATGCAAAAGCAAGCTTAAATGAACACGTAGATGATGATGACCCATGATTTTGGTTGAATATATGATGTGTTTCTTTCAATATCACTAACTTAAAAACACACCATCAAGTCAACAACCATCTTCAACCCACAGACCCAAAAACACACCCTCAGCCACCTCCTTCACCATTGAACATGCTACCACCTCCTTCACCCCTGCAACACCATAATCCATAGCCACCCTTCACCACCTTAAAGCATCAACAAAACCCACCTCTGATCAACCCAAGCATTCCCTGCGTTTGTGAACCATTCCACCATCGCCGTCCTCGCCGCCGCCCAACTGCTACACCACGCGGAACCACCGCTGCAGCCCAGAACCGAGAAGGCCACCAGCGACTACGCCGTCATCACCTACGAACCACTGCACCTCCGCCGTCCTCAACCAAACCCGAACCCCTTTGCTCCGCCGTCCACCCAAGATCAAACACCAGACGAAACGACTATCCACAGAATCCAGGACCTCTGCCACAAGCCAACACCACCGCGAGTCAAACCCGGACCCACCACCGAACCACCGCGTCCCCCTGCTCGCACCACTCCGTCGCGCCACCACCACGCCGTCGTCCAGGACCACCCTCAACAGCTAGCGCCTTACCGTCCAGCCGTCGAGCTCCGCCGTACTCAACCAACCATAACCACCCTGAGCCGCCATGCACCACATGTGTGTGTGTGTGAGAGAGAGAGAGAGAGAGAGAGAGAGTATATAAGTAAAATAAGAACAAACATCAAATTATCAATAATATAATAAATTATTAAAGAATTTTACAAAAATAATCAAATTCCGTAGTGGTATAATGTCATTTAATATAGAATATGATTTAAGTTCAAATCTTGATTCATAAGTTTTTAAACATTTATTTCATATTTATTGGTAATAGAATATATTAAATAATATGACTTCATCACACAACAAGGAGTATTAGCTTAGTGGTTGCAAGAAGAATTATTGTCTATGAAGCACGTTGTGCGGTGTGTTCATGTGTCACACACACACAAATATATTGAAAAAAGATTGTAAATTATTAAACCGAAAAAAGAGAAAGGTTTAAATTTTGAGGTCAGATCAAGGTCTTATTATGTGTGTGTGTGAGAAAGAGAGAGAGAGAGAGAAAGAGAGAGAGAAGTATATAAGTAAAATAAGAACAAATATCAAATTATCAATAATATAATAAATTATTAAAGAATTTTACAAAAATAATCAAATTCCGTAGTGGTATAATGTCATTTAATATAGAATATGATTTAAGTTCAAATCTTGATTCATAAGTTTTTAAACATTTATTTCATATTTATTGGTAATAGAATATATTAAATAATATGACTTCATCACACGATAAGGAGTATTAGCTTAGTGGTTGCAAGAAGAATTATTGTCCATGAAGCACGTTGTGCGGTGTGTTCATGTGTCACACACACACACAAATATATTGACAAAAGATTGTAAATCATTAAACCGAAAAAAGAGAAAGGTTTAAATTTTGAGGTCGGATCAAGGTCTTATTATGTGTGTGTGTGTGTGTGTGTGAGAGAGAGAGAGAGAGAGAGAGAGAGAGAGAGAAGTATATAAGTAAAATAAGAACAAATATCAAATTATCAATAATATAATAAATTATTAAAGAATTTTACAAAAATAATCAAATTTCGTAGTGGTATAATGTCATTTAATATAGAATATGATTTGAGTTCAAATCTTAATTCATAAGTTTTTAAACATTTATTTCATATTTATTGGTAATAGAATATATTAAATAATATGACTTTATCACACGACAAGGAGTATTAGCTTAGTGGTTGCAAGAAGAATTATTGTCTATGAAGCATGTTGTGCGGTGTGTTTGTGTGTCACACGGACACACAAAAATATGTGTGTCTTACGTATTCGAATGTGTCTAATTTTAAAAATTATTTTTTTAGCTCAGATACGTTTGGACACAACCTATTAATATTTTAAAAAAAATAGTTTCCATGTAAGCCTGTAACCCACAAACTCAATCACATGAAATTATCATCACTCAGACACCAACCCTCAGGAAAAACCTATTCCTCAATACGATGTATTCCGTTTTGCCATTCACGACTTACATGGAGTAAAATGAAGTTAATCTTTAGATATTCCCTCAAGTTAAATTTTTTTAATGTACATGTACTTATACATGATTAGTTATATTAAAAGAAATTGATTTAAGATATTTTTTAGAAAAAAAATCAATAGAAATGATGCACTATATTGACACACATGACATATATTAAGATATTGTAAATCTTTAAGTATATAAAAATGATATTAATGAATTATGAATTTTTTTTTCTTAAATTTTACAATTATATATATATATATATATATATATATATATATATATATATATATATATATATCGTGTCCGTGTCTTATAATTTTTTAAATTTGATGTGTCTCTGTGTCTGTGTCGTATCTCATGTCTGTATCTGTGTCTGTGCTTCATAGGTTATTGTAAATTCACAAGTTAAACTAAAACTAGTTCAAGCGATTTAGCCAATTCGTGACCAGTTCATCAGTTACTAAGTTAAACAAAAAGTGAGCATATAAAAGAACACTTATTAGATAAATAAATACTTAGGCTACGTTTGGTGCACCTGATAGTATAAGACATGATAGTATAAGACAATCAGATAAAGTATGATATTATAAACAAGCTGATAAACTCTTGTACTATTAAATATTTGGTACACATAATATAAGTAACTTGATAGTATACGTAATTATCTGACACTGTCCATGGTCCAAGTGAAGTTTGATAGTGTTCGCGGCGTGTGGAGGTCGTGGATCGTGGTGGTGGCAGATTACAGCACCAGTTTCTCTAGCTAACTCAGATATGTTTTTGGACTAGCACGAATCGACCAGATCCATGGTCTAGTCCTCCCCTCCCCCCCCACCCCACAAAACTCGCCACGACGCCCTTTCGCAACTCAGGCATGGCAATGGTGATCAGGGAGTGGTGGTCTGGTGGTGGTGATTTGGCAAGGTGGTTCGGTGGTGGTGGTCCGACGATAGTGTATGGATGTGTGACCTTGGTGGTGGAAGAGGCTGAAAGAGAATGATGAATATAGAGAAACTTTAGCATAGAAAAACAGACTTGATGTTGAGGGATAAATTAGAAAGGGATATCCTGTCAGGTCTAATAAGGGGTAAGGGAGATGATAGATTTATCAGGTTAGAGTAGGATAAAAACATTTGATTTGATTTTATTATACTATCAGTTTAACTCACCAAACATCTGATAAGGTCTGATAGTATTAGTTAATACTATCAAGTCCTTCTTATCCTGTCCACTAAACGTAGCCTTACTAAGTTAACCAATTGATATTGTTATAATGATATTATAACATAAATTAATGATATAGATTATTTCAAAAATATTTGTAAGTGTAAAAATTTGATTTAAAAAAAATTTATAAAAACTAAATTATAAAAGAGTACAAATTATAAGGACTAAAATTTTAATTTAACTAAAATATTTATATATGTATATAAAATTCAAATAAATATAAAAAATACTTTTAGTGTGAAAAAAAGATATGTAATGTATATGTATATATTTGAGAAATATTTATTGATTGAATATTTTTATTAGCACTAATTTAGTGCACTGCTGCGTCTGCGTGGTACACAATGTACATATACTTAGAATTCCCTCTTGGTAAAAGCAATATAGAACTTAAATCACTACTTTGAATTTTGAAGGCATAATAAAGCAGATAGTGTTATAAAAGAAGAAGAGAAATAGAGAGATCAAAACAAAGAAATATTGATTCAAAATTTTATCATTCTCATTCTCATCTTCATAGGGGATCTTATACCTTTATATAGAAAAATTCATCATTAGCTTCTTCAAGAAGCATCTCATTGACTTCTTCAAGAAGCTTCCTATTAGTTTCTTCAAGAAGCTATACTTCTTCAAGAAACATCTCATTGGCTTCTTCAAGAAGCATCCTATTAGCTTCTTCAAGAAGCATTTCATTAGCTTCTTCAAGAAGCCTCTCACACCAAATGTTATAATTATCAAATTAAGGTAGTCATCCACCACATGTAAAATGTGCATGTTTTACAATACTTCTCCTTGGATGACTACACACTATGAACATGCCTCGTTAAAACCTTGCTAAGAAAAACCCAGTGGGATAAAAACTTAGCGAAGGAAAAAGAGTACAATATTCACATGTATTACAATACTTCCCGTCAAAATATAATTAATTATGAAATGTTCTTAAGTTGACGCATTCCAATGTTATGCACATGCTTCTTGAAAATTGAAGTTAGTAATGCTTTTGTAAATAGATTAGCTGAGTTGTCACTTGAGCGAATTTTGCAAATATCAACATCACCTTTCTTCAGGAGTTCATGAGTGTAAAAAAATTTTGGTGGAATGTGTTTGGTTCTATCACCTTTTATGTAGCCTCCTTTGATTTGTGCAATACATGTTGTATTATCCTCGTGCAATATTGTTAGCTCATCATTTTCCTTCAATAAGCCACATGCTCCTTTAATGTGTTGGATCATAGTTCTCAACCATATACACTCACGACTTGCTTCATGAATCGCCAATATTTCTGAATGGTTTGATAAGGTAGCAGTGATTGTTTGTTTTATAGATCGCCATGAGATAGCAGTATTTCCATATGTGAACATATAACCTGTTTGTGACCAAGCTTTATGTGGATCAAAAATATTACCAGCATCAGCATATCCTACCAATTTTGACTTTTCTCTCTTTAGGTAAAACAAACCCATATCAGATGTGCCGCGTAGATAACAAAGAACATGTTTTACTCCATTCCAATGTCTTTGAGTTGATGCAGAACTAAACATTGCTAACAAATTAACTGCAAAAGCTATATCTGGTTTAGTGCTGTTTGTAAGGTACAAAAGTGCTCTTATTGCACTAAGATATGGTACTTCAGGACTAAGAATTTCTTCATCATCTTCTTATGGGCGAAAGGGATCCTTTTTTACATCAAGTGAACAAACAACCATTGGGGAGCTTAATGGATAAGATTCATCCATATAAAATTGTTTCAAGATTTTTTCTATATAAGATGATTAATGCACAAGAATTCCACTTGCTAAATGTTCAACTTGAAACCCAAGACAAAACTTTGTCTTTCAAAGATCCTTCATTTCAAATTCTTTCTTTAGGTAAAACTTTGTCTTTCCAAGATCCTTCATTTCAAATTCTTTCTTTAGGTAGTCTGCAGTCTCAGAGATCTCTTCTGGAGTCCCTACTATGTTTAAATCATCAACATAAATTGCGACTATAGCAAATCCAAAATTCATTTTCTTGATGAAAACACAAGGACAAACAGGATTATTTTCATATCTATTTTTTAATAAATATTCACTTAAACGATTATACCACATGCGTCCAGATTGCTTTAACCTATATAAGGATCTTTGAAGTTTAACAGAGTATATGTGTTAAGATTTTGAATTATATGCTTCAGGCATCTTATATCCTTAAGTGATTTTTATATATATATCATTATCCAATGATCCATATAAATAAGCTGTCACAACGTCCATTAGGCGTATGTCAAGTCCTTCAGAGACTGTCAAACTAATCAAAAATCTGAAAGTAATTGCATCCATAACAAGGGAGTAAGTTTCCTCAAAATCTATACCAGGCCTTTGTGAGAAACCTTGTGCTACAAGTCGTGCCTTGTATCTCACAATTTTATTTAGATCATTTATTTTCCATACAGAGACCTATTTATACCCAACGGGTTTGACATCTTCAGGTGTCTGGACTACTGGTCCAAATACATTACATTTGGCTAAAGAATTTAACTCAGCTTGTATTGCTTCTTTCCATTTTGGCCAATCACTTCGATGTCGACATTCGTCTACACTTTGAGGCTCAAACTCATTATCATTGATAATTTCAGATGCAATTACATATGCAAAAACATTATCAACAACAACTTCATTTCTTCCCCTCATATTTCTAGATTTTAATGAGATCTCGTAATTTGCTGGTACCAGAACCACTTCAGGGGTTACTTTCCTAGAAATATGAGGTTGTTGATCTATATTACTTTTGACCTCTTTAAGAGTGTCAATGACCTCTTCTAGAGTGTCATTTTGAAGATTTTTTATTTCCTTCCTTTTTCGAGGAACGGTGTCCTTTGCACCAATAGGTCTACCACGTTTCTGACGTGTTTTAGATTCATTAGCTGCCATACCCACAGGATGTCCTACAGGGACGATTAATCGTGCAGGAGTATTTGCAGCTGGCACATGTGATTTAGTGACCTTTTGGGTGTCAACAAAAATATCTGGCAATTGATTTGCGACATTCTGCAAATGAATTATTCTTTGAACTTCAAGTTCACATTGATTTGTACGTGTATCAAGATTGGACAATGTTGGTGTGTTCCAACAAATTTCTTGTGCTTTGGACCTTTTACCTTTTTCTTCCCCTAATGACGGGAAAGTTAACTCATCAAATTGACAATCTAAGAATCTTGCTCTAAAAAGGTCTCCGGTTAAAGGTTCAAGATATCTAATGATAGATGGGGAGTCAAAACCAACATAAATACCAAGGCGGCGTTGGGGCCCATCTTAGTTCGTTGAGGGGGTGCAATAGGAACATAAACGGCACAACCAAAAATTCTAATATGAGATATATTAGGTTGTTGATCAAACACAAGTTGTAAAGGTGAAAACTTGTGATATGCAAATGGTCGGATACGAACCAAAGATGCAACATGAACTATAGCATGTCCCTAAGCAGATGCAGAAAGTTTTGATTTCATAAGCATAGGTCTAGCAATAAATTGCAAACGCTTAATAAAAGATTCAGCTAATCCATTTTGAGTATGAACATGTGCAATGGAATACTCAACATTAATTCCTATTGACATGCAATAATCAGAAAAAGCTTTTGAAGTAAACTCACCTGCATTATCTAAACGAACTGACTTGATAGGATGATCAGGAAAACTTGATCTTAATTTTATAATTTGGGCAAGAAATTTAGCAAAAGCAACATTACGAGTTGAAAGCAAACAAACATGTGACCATCGAGTGGAAGCATCAATTAAAACCATGAAATACCGAAATGGTCCACAAGATGGATGGATTGGGCCACAAATGTCACCTTGTATTCTTTGTAGAAAATCAGGAGACTCCAAAGATAATTTAGATGGGGAGGGTCTAACAATTAATTTACCTTGAGCACAAGGAGTACAAAAATAATGATTAGGCATAAGAATTTTATGATCCTTTAAAGGATGTCCATGTGTATTTTCAATAATACGTCGTATCATAGTTGAACCTGGATGACCAAGACGATCATGCCAGAGTATAAAAGTTTTAGGATCTGAGCACTTCCGGTGCATATAATTTGACTCAACCACCCTTATTTTTGTAAAATATAATCCAGATTAGAAACTTGGAAGTTTCTCTAATATGAACTTCTGGTTCGAAATTGTAGAAGTAATATATAAATACTCTACATATCCCTCATTTTCTGTTTCAACATGATAGCCATTGCGACGTATATCTTTGAAACTTAGTAAATTTCTTTCGGATTTACTAGAATACAACGCATCATTAATATACAATTTTGTCCCATTTGGGAACATAATTTGGACTTTTCCAGAGCCTTCAATTACATTTGCAGAACCAGATATGGTATTAACATTAATTTCAGCTAATGTCAATTGTAAGAAATATTTTTTATCACGAAGAATTGTATGAGTTGTGTCACTGTCCACTAAACATATGTCATCCTCCATTATATTAAGTTTATTTTGCATTATCTATAATAAAAATATATTTGTAAGAATTAGAAAGAGACAACAAACAAGAAATATGCAAATCATTGATATACATATCATAAATAAAACTTTAATGAAAAATCTCAAATGATAAACTTCTAAATAACATAAACTTAATATAAACATATACATAAACATTTTTCAATAGTAGACATTTCCATCCTCAATCAAATGATCAATCTTGCCACTATGGTCTCCAAAAAAATCAGAAACATCAAAATCAACATTCATAGGAGACTTATTATCATAAGTAGGACCAATAGGTTCAGAAAAATTCACTTCAACATTTTTCCCCTTTTCTTTTAGTGATACCTTATAAAGTTCAACTAGGTGTTTTGGAGTGCGACATATGCGAGACCAATGACCTTTTGTTCCACATCTGTAACAAATATTGTCATTATTTTGCTCTTTTTCGAGATTTCTCTCATTTTTGACCCATTTCTTTTGGTTCCTTTCAGCACCTTTACTTTCAAAACTTTGAGGAGGATTAGCACGGGTCCAATAATTTTTTCTACCACGACCCTTTTTACTACCACGACCTCGTCCACGACCTTGAGAAAATGCCACATTCACTTCAGGGAATGGTGTAGAGCCAGTTGGACGAGATTGATGGTTTTTCATTAAAAGCTCATTGTTTTGTTCAGCCACAAGTAAACAAGAAATTAGCTCAGAATACTTTGTAAATCTAAGCTCTCGATACTGCTGCTGCAGGAGCACATTCGAGGCATGAAAAGTAGAATATGTTTTTTCTAACATATCTTCATCTGTAATTTTTTCTCTACATAATTTTAATTGAGAGCTAATTTTAAACAATGCTGAATTATATTCACTTACGGTTTTAAAATCTTGTAGACATAAATGAATCCAATCGTAGCGAGCTTTTAGAAGAATCACCATTTTTTGGTGTTCGTATCTCTCCTTCAGATTATTCCAAAGGGCTAATGGGTCCTTAATAGTAAGGTACTCTGTTTTTAATTCTTCGTGCAAATGGTGTCGAAGGAAAATCATTGCTTTTGCGCGATCCTGCAGGGATGTTTGGTTTCCTTCTTTTATAGTATTTCCAAGATTCATAACATTAAGATGAATCTCAGTATCAAGTACCCATGACAAATAATTTCTTCCAGAAATATCAAGAGCAACGAATTCAAGTTTCGTAAGATTTGACATTCTTGAGACACTTAAAGAAAATAAAAATTAGATGGATAACTAAGAATTTAAACAATAAAAATACTTTGATTATTCAACAAAGGATATATGCATAACACATGTTAAAGAAAATAGTTTCTTACCTTGATATATAAAAAGAAACTTGGAGGATTTAGTTACACCGTAGAGACTTGATCGTGCTGATAACGTGTTATAAAAGAAGAAGAGAAATAGAGAGATCAAGACAAAGAAATATGGATTCAAAATTTTATCATTCTCATTCTCATCTTCATAGGGGATCTTATGCCTTTATATAGAAAAATTCATCATTAGCTTCTTCAAGAAGCATTTCATTGGCTTCTTCAAGAAGCATCCTATTAGTTTCTTCAAGAAGTATCTCATTAGCTTCTTCAAGAAGCCTCTCACACCAAATGTTATAACTATCAAATTAAGGTAGTCATCCACCACGTGTAAAATGTGCATGTTTTACAATAGATAGTAATTTCCAGGCTCATCTTCCTGTCCACTTCCCTATCATTTCAATTTACGTCGCCAACTTAATTAAAAAAGACATGTCATCTATCTCACCATCGCATACAAAACTTGACAACATTTCTTATAGCTATCTTCTTCACATTCGCTGCAAAAGAATAATATTCTTTATACTATTTCACTCTCCTTTCTACACTTGCAACAGTGATGAAATATATTGTTACTAGTTCTACACTTATGATCCGTTTGTACAGCAAAATTTTAATTTTTTCAGAATTAGAATTAGTTCATAATCTTAAATTTTATGTTTGAAATTATCAAAGAATTATGATAAGAAATTATTATTTTAAATTCAATTATAATTTTATTATTTAAAGGTATAATCTAAAATATTAAAATTATTTATAAAATTAAATTAATAAAAATATTCATACAATAATATTTTTATAATATAATAGACATATTTTTGTTATAAAGAAATTTTTCATGAATTTTTTTAGAAAAAAATATCTATTATAATAATTTTTATATAAATATAAAAATATTTTTCTATATAAACATAGAATCTCAATAAATATGATTGTTCCTATATAAATGTGGAGAGAGATAAAGTTTAATTTTTAAGTTATGGAATTGATAATTCTTAAGATATATGCAAAGAATTGAAAAAAAATTTAATTTAGTTATTTTTCAATTCTATAGAATTAATTTATGAAATTTTAATTCCAATTCTAAATAGCATTCTAAACATAAAAATTAGAATTAAAATGTCTAATTCTAATTCTAATCTCTAATTTCATACTCAATTCCAGAAGTCAAATGAACACTTACAATTCTTTCCTTTGCCTTTATGGATCACTGTCTTACATCCCAACAAACCCCCATTTTATCATATATTCAATAAATCTACCGCTATGCTTCCTTTTCCACAATCCGTTACTATTGGAGGAGACTGGGATATCTTTGACACAATTTCATTGTTGATTGTTAATTGTGACTCTTAAACCTCTACATAATGTAAAAAACAAAGTTACCTGCTGTTCCAAGTACTGATTGGGACCTAGGTCAGAAAGCATAAAGGTTCTTATAGAAATCTTACAGGTAAGGCACAATAAGATCAAAGGTACCTAGACAAGTTAAAAGAATAGTCAGATAGTATGTAAAGTAGGCTAGTCAAAGTATTTGAGTAAAAAATGTAATATGTTTGACCTAGATTAGCAGACTGGTTTATATAAAGATCCAAGGACTGATTCCTCAAATACTAGTTGTTCAGGTCATTTAAGGCTCTGAACGTTAGGATGACATTATGTCCGGTTATTATAGCGCGGTGCCATTAACCATTGTTGGTCATGATGGCACTGAACGATTGTTAGCGAGTAAAACTGAGCACATGTTTAACAAGTTGCTACTCGTTCAAATATAAATCAGTCGGATCTTGTAATTTCTAGTTAGGTTGACTAGGACTTACCTGAGCCTGTGATTCTAAAATGGGCCTATCTAACATAGATGTTAGACTTGTATAATCATTCCGTTAAAATCTGTTTTAGTCATGATAGACTTATTATATCTTAGGCTTAGGACAGTCTACCTTTTATAAGTCATGATAGCATTAACATTATTTGTGGTCGGATAATAGAGAGTCAGGTTTGTCCATTTGGGAGCGATGAGTTTGGCCGTTTGGGGTGCGATAGGTTTAGTGTAATCCATCAATAGTGCAGGACTGTGCCTTCTTATATGTGCAGCGCCACCCCAAGAGACCAAATCAGAGAGAATTTTTTTGTAAGGAATGAAAAGAAGAAAAAGATAACAAGAAGGTAACAACTTTAAGTAGGGGCGTAAATTGGTTCGGATAATCCGATCAATCCGATCAATCTGAACCGAACCAATTAAATTGGTTCGGTTTGGTTTGGATATATTAATTGGTTCGGATTTAGGATTAAATCCGAACCAATTAAGCTTTAATTAGTTCGGATATTGGATTTTCAATTTGTAACCCGAGACCTGATCCGAACCGAACGTATATACATATATTCTTTTTAATCTATCAATCTAATATTCTACGCAGTATGCTGCACAAAAGGAAACCACCAAACTAGCATATGCACAAACCAAACAAGAACCAGACCCGAAAACCATAGGCTCCTCTCCGCCATCGGCTCGCCGCAGCTCACCCTTACCACCGCAGATCTGCTCCGTCACCGCCGCAGCTCACCCTCGCTCCTCACCGCAGCTCTTCCGCGCCAGATCTGCTCCTCACCGCAGCTCCTCCGTGCCAGATCAACTCCTCACCGCAGCTCCTCCGCGCCAGATCTGCTCCTGATCGCAGCTCCTCCGTGCCAGATCAACTCCTCGCCGCAGCTCCTCACCGCAGCTCCTCCGCACCAGATCTGCTCCTCACCGCAGCTCCTCCGCGCCAGATCTGCTCCTCACTGCTGTTCCTCCGCCCTCACCTTTGGTATGAAATTTCAAGCTAAAATATGTCTTTAATTTCAAGCTCCAAAAATTATAGTTCTCTTTAATAAAAATTGGTAGAGGGACGACTGAGAAGTTGACTGTAGATGTGGTCATGGGTTTAGAATGAAGATATGAATTAATATGTGGTAGTTGAAAAATAGAATTTGGTTAATGATCCTCATGCTCATGCCCAATACATGACCGAATGGAACTCTGATCCCACTGTTGGCTTATTGCACTCTATGGTTATTGCTATGGTGGCTTATTGCTATGCCACTTCGTTGGACTCTTGGTGGATGGCCTATATAGCTACTTGATGACTTAGCTTCAACTTACAAGGCTATAACCTAATTATAGGCTTAGTTCCACCGCCTAGCAATGGCAGTGAATGTATTTTATACAATATGTTATCTCTAATCTCTTCTACATACTTCTTGTAGATATTTTAGTATGAATAATGTTATACAGTCATAATATTTGTTACAATATATGAAAGGTTGTTAGATGGAATGAAATAGTAGAGATTATCCACTCATCTAAATTTTTTTTACTTTTAACATTTTTTTTCTAGTATAGATTCTATGCACTACAAGCTTCAAAGTGACAGAGAGTTTTAGATTTTGTCATCTCACGCCAATCTCAAAAGTTTGGGATGTTATAAAATGTGCATCATTTTTACTGTCCTTAAACCATTTAAATATTGGAGTAATGATATAGTCATGCATTAATTGTAAAATATTAAGTTGCTTTACGTTATGCTTCTCTTCATGTTGCTACTGTCTAGCTTTTCAAAATTTAATTCTTTAATTTCATTTGTATCTTAAATATTTCTTAATCATTTCACTAAGACTATTTGATGGAAAGAAAAAGATACTATTTGATTTATTGTTTACAATATGAATTGTTGTTTAAATTATAATAGTTATATTTTTGTTTTTTTTGCAGGCTACTTGACACCAACAAATGGCGAGTGATCCATTTGGAGCTAGTAGGACTCCAAGCACTAGTGGTAGTGGAACTCAAGTTGGGAGTGCTACCACTCCAACACCAACTAGTGACATGCAACTAGGAGATGTTCGAACACAAGCTCCAACTCCAACACAAGGACAAGAAAAGTTATCACATGGACAAGATGCCCCTCCATCACTACAAGAGGTATTGAAAAGGAAACCTAGTAGACCCCCTTCTAATGCTTGAGCTATTTTCAAGAAACTAAATGATAAGGCTACTTGTAACTATTGTAATAAACAATATGCATGCAATAGTAATAGTCATGGGACCTCAAACATGTTAAAGCATTTGAAGGTTTGTGTGAAAAACCCATATAGGGTATTTGATAAAAGGCAAAAAACAATTGCTATTGGAAAATAATGTGATGATGATACCGATAGTGTTAGCATGAAACTTGTTGAATTTAATCAAGAGGTAACCCGATATGCACTTGCTAGGATGTTAATTGTTGATGAGCTTCCTTTTAAATTTGTTGAAAACCAAGGATTTTGAGATTTGATGAGTGAGGCTCAACCGAGATTTAAAATTCCTTCTCGTGTCACTGTTGCTAAAGATTGCATGCAATTGTTTCAAATGGAGAAAGAGAGGTTGAAGTGCATATTGTCTGGAAATCACCAAATGGTTTCACTTACCACTGATACTTGGACTTCAATCCAGAACTTGAATTATATGTGTGTAACTGCTCACTATATTGATGATGGGTGAGAATTGAACAAGAAAATATTAAGTTTTGGTTTGATAGCTGACCACAAAAGTGAAACCATAGGAAATGCCTTAGAGAAATGCATGAAAGAATGGAGGATTTCAAATATTTGTTGTGTGACTGTTGACAATGCAAGTGCTAACAATATTGCTATTACATATTTGCTTAGAAGAATGAGTGATTGGAGTGGTACTTCTTTATTAAATGGAGAGTTCATGCATATGAGATGTTGTGCTCACATCTTGAACTTAATTGTTAGTGATGGCTTGAAGGAAATTGATGTTTCAATTGAAAAGATAAGGGCTGCATGCAAGTTTGTTAGGTCATCTCCGGCTAGATTGTCTACTTTTAAGACGTGTGTCCAAGAGGCTAGTATAACTAGTAAGGCAATGTTAACCCTTGATGTGCCAACCAGGTGGAATTCTACTTATTTCATGTTAGATGTTGCTGAAAAATATGAAAAGGCATTTTATCGCCTTGAAGATGCGGATAATGCATTTTTGTTAGCCCTTGACAATGTAGGAGGACCTCCTAGTAGGGAGAATTGGAGTCGTGCACGTATTTTTGTCAAGCTTTTGAAAATATTCTATGATGCAACTCTTTCTTTTTCGGGGTCATTGTATATTACATCTAATATTTTTTTTCACAAGTTATGTGACATTCAAAAGACCCTAGGTAAGTGGAGGAAAAACAATGATGTAGGGTTACAAAGAATGGCAACAAACATGAAAATCAAGTTTGATAAATATTGGGAAAGTAGTGGGAGTATAAACTTTCTTTTGTTTGTGGCTGTGTTTCTTGATCCACGGTATAAACTTGAATATATTGAGTTTAGTTTTGATAAAATGTATGGTGATTGTTCGGATAAGTGCAAGGAAATGGTGAAAAGATTGAAGGGTCTGATTGATAAGTTGTTTGAGCATTATCAGTCAATACATCACATTCCCCTTGATATTGGTGATTCTAGTAGGTTGGCCTCAAATGTTGCCTCACAATCTCATGCTAGTAATGATGGTTTAGGTGATGATGATGAGGGTTGGGAAGATGAGTTTAGATCGAAAGTGAGGAGAAAGCAAGGTGAGGTGAAAAGGAATGAGTTAGAAAGATACAAAGAAGATGATGTTGAGGACAACACTCTTGGATTTGACATTTTGAAATGGTGGAAAGGGAAATCAATGAAATATTATGTTCTTTCTCGTATGGCTAGGGATATCTTGGCTATTCCAGTGTCTACTGTATCATTTGAGTCTGCATTCAGTACTGGAGGTCGAGTTCTTGACCCATTTCACAGTTCCTTGCATCTCACCATTGTTGAAACATTGATTTGTACTCAGAACTGGATCAAGACTCCTAAAAAGAATCTTGAACTACGTGATGAAATGGAAGAAGTGGAGAAAATTGAATCAGGTATGAAAACTTAGTTTTAATTCTCAAGTTTTGATGTTGTTGTTATGCTTATTATTGTTACTAATTAATCTTATTTACTTTTTATGTATATGTTTGAATTTTTAGAGTTGTCAGGATTATCTTCATATCTTGAAGTTGGGCTTCAATAAATCTTTGATCTTGATAAAGGTCAGCGCCTTCTCAAGTATAGCTATTTTGTTATGAACAATTTATGTTTTCTTGCATTATGGAATCACATTTCTTGCGAAACTAATTGTGGACGAGTAAATTTTGGGTAGCTAAAACCTATTACTTTATTTGAACAGATGCTCATATACAATTTAATATTTAGATTTATTCTCCATGATTTAAATAGCTGCTGAATTTATATCTATGTTCTAATATTATTTGAAATTTTAGATATATTATGTACACTTTTCTATATTGTATGTATAATTGTATAATTAATTTTTGTGTTAAAAAAATAATGACCTACCCGATCACTCGAACTAAACCAATCCGTAGATATTTGGTTCGGTTTGATTCGGATTTGGCTATCAAAAAATAAAAAAACTGAACCCAACCAAATCAATTGATTTTGATTGGTTCGGATTTATTTTTCTCCAAAATTCAAACTAAACTACCCACTTATACCCTTAACTTTAAGGTAGTGACATTAATGACATGTCTTCTTTAATTGAGTTGGTGAAATATAATAGAAGGACAGGAATGGGACAAGAAAATGGCAAGATTTTTATCCTAATAAAGCAATGCGACATACTACTTTGACTTCTTAAGTCCTTAGCCTCCCTTTCAAAGCAAACCCCTCCGTTTTCGATCAGTATATCGTGCATCAGCCAATGGGCCAAAGCAAAAGCCTTCATAAACTGATGCATGTGCATTTTTTAGTTAGTGAAAAAAAAATAGAAGATGAGAAGTTATCATATTCCAATGGCATACTATATGTTTTAATAAGAACTTATATGGTACTACTATATAAGGAGAAGAATTGTTGGCGGCAATAATTAAACATGAGTCCTACAAGCAAATTGTTCTAAATCTTTACCATCTGAACTAATCCCATTATTTGGAAGCATGTGCATTCATTCTTAGGAAATAATTTTGCCATCCTATATAGTGTACGCATATATCATCTATACAATATACAATTACTGAACCTTATATTTTCCTATTCACGTTAGTATTGCTTCTATAGTTTCACCTAAACAACACATCTTGCTTTTTTTTGCGTTGAAAATTGATTGCTCGTGGCTTGGTTATTTTACACGTGATATGTGAGGATATTTGAAGAAATTTCTTTTTCTCTGTACATGTCATATGATAACATTTAATGTTGATGTAGTTAATAAGAGTAATCGTCTATTTGAAAAGTCATATAGGAAACAAACAATGTGACCTTATTTTATTTTCATGCTCTATTTTTACTGTTTCATCATGTGGCGATTTGATTTTTTGTATACGGTAACAGTTGATTTGAAGGAAGAGTGTGGGAGATGACACACCTACTGTTACGCTTCTTTCTGTTTCCCTGTCCTTCTTTACAGAACCTTCATCTTTTCTTTCAGCCTCCGACTCTCATTTTGAAAATTGTTGTCTTCTCTAAATTGGTGTGGAAAAAATGGTTGCAAAGCATGGGCCAGGGCCTTTTCCCCTCCGCCTGCTCTGCCGCGTTCGGTGGCATCCTCCTCCCTTCATCTACGACTCCGAAATCATGCTCAACATGGGCATCATCATCAACGACGAGCTCATGTCCGGATACCATCCTAACGGGTTATCGGGTCAATCTGGGAAACAACCGCCTGCGGATTCGACCACGACATCGTGGATCGGTGGAGGTAAGGAGCTTTTTAAGCTTTCATAATACACTTCTTAATTTTTCTCTCTTCCATATTCTTTCTTCCTATTTTTTCAAAATTTATTTATGAAATCATAACACATTTTTTTTAAAAAACTCTTTCTCTATGTTGATTTGGAGATGAGTTCTTTGTAATCAGCTTCTTAAGTGCTGCATGGAAGGGTGCTGTTTGAAGTAATTTGGTCTAGCTTTTGGTGATTTAGTGATTTTGTTGCCTGTTCTTCTGATATATTCTACTTCTTACTCTAAGTGATATTTTGTTTCCCTGTTGTTTCGATGGCTACCCAAATTGATGCATTGGAGAAGATTACCCCTAATTGTGAGGCTTGGAGGGTAAAGGCCCGAATTGTGTGCTTGTGCCTCATTCCGAGTTATACCAAACCTTCTGTGCATGCTGCAATGGAGATGGTCTTAATGGACGAGGTTGTAAGAGTTACACTTACGTCTTTCATGTTTCTGTTCTTGTGTTATGTTTTATGGTGTGGCTTTATGGTTTTTTAAAAAGTGTGTTCACTATTTATTTGTAGTTTTAATGTTTGTTTATGATTGTTTCTAAGCCATGTACTTATTTCGTGCTATAGGGCTACAAGATGCAAGCAACTGTAAAGAAGACACTCATCTACAAATTTATGTGACTTTTGGTTAAGGGTGGTATGTACCAGTTTGCCTATTTCAGTGTTGCACTGAATTCTGGATTTTATAGAACTACAAAGCATGATTTCCTAATTATTTTCCAATTTAGGACCACTGTCAAGCCTTGTGAATCTATGCTGATACCATTACATGGATTCATGTTTACTCCTTTGGAGTAAGTTATCCATACTGATCCTGAATATCCTTTTTTAGTTGGTAATAGATTCTATAGTTTCTGTGGTCTTCATCTTCAATTAGTTGTTTTAATTTTTTTTATTGTATTTGTTTGAACTTTGTGTTGACTGATATTACTTTTTGTGAAGATGTTATTGGGTTACTGACAGGAGTTGGTACTGAGAAATTATATGAAAATGATGGGAAGATGACAAAGATGATCATCATTGAGATTTCTGTCGATGGGTAAGGGGTTTGACTTGGGTTTGTGATGTGTTTTCATAATAATGGTTTTATTTAAATAACAAATTGATGGAATATTTTACTCTATTATTGAACAATATGAAGCTTGAGTGTGCTCTTTTTTGTAGTTATGTGGATGAGGTTAATGGGTTTATTGCTGATGGTAACCTCACTTGGCCTGTTGTTGCTCTTCAGTTTGCCAAAGTGAAGAGTTTTAAAGGTATTTACATGACTTTTGTTTAATCCAAACATAGCAGAAGATATTGCCATGAGGGACCGTAAGCATAATATCCTTTTAAAGAGTGTTATTATATTTAGTATTTTATGTGCTTAATCTGATGACTGCTATGTGTACAGGGTAATTGAATAAAATGTTATCAATGTCTAGAACATACCTGCATTGAATGATGGTGCTTTTGTCATTTAGTGAATGTGGTCCCCAAGTAATTGTTTCAATTTTGGATATACGTGTAAATATTGATTCTGTGTTTTTTTCTAGTACATTATTAATTTTTTGGTTGACATTGTGTTTTGTTTATCAATTTCAGATATAGGATCAAACTGAGGGTTTCTGATAACACTGAAAAAGAGGTCTTTGTTATATTTGACCGTGATGGATATTACATGCTGAAAAAATCTTGCCCATATATAGTCTGTGAGATCAAAAAGGTCTTCTGCTAGCTTCTACATTTTTTATTGGTGGAGTTTCATTTTTAAATGATACATTTTAGCTATTTATTTATTGGTTTGACTTATTGTTTATATTAATTAATTATTTATGTGTTGGTTATCGTCTTTTGTTTCTTTTTTCTTAGTCTGGGGCTACATCCAACTATCCTCGAGTTGGATGCTTGGGTAGGGAAGACTCTATTATTCAAGGTTGAGATTAAGGGTAGCTCAACCTCCACCTTGGATAACTCCTATACTGTGAGAAGGATTTGTGATGATGAGACTATCCTCACCCTCTTTGTGATGTTAGGTAGTCTTTTGTTTATACTAATTTCTTAATCTAGAGTGGACATAAAAAATAGGGCTATAGGCTGTGGACTATATTTCTATCTTGGTACCAATCAACTTTATAATTTATAAAGCCTGAAATATTTTGCTGCATAAACTCTTGAGTTTTAGTACTAATTTTTCGATTGCTGCATATCTATAAACAATACAACCATGGATCATCTACTTCCATTGCTCCTTTTACTATTTATCTCCACGTGTCTTTCTTCCACTGCTTTTGTTTGTCTTCTTCTATTTTACATTTCAAATTTTAGAATTTAGGCATATTTCTTTTCCTTCTCTATATCCGTTATAGTTAATGTTCAAGAAATTAGGATTCATTTTTTCTCAGCTAGCGCATTTTGAGTAAGATTGGGAAAAGTGATCCTCTTTGCCAACTCTATTTTCTACTATTTTTTTACTATTCATAAAGACATGTCGTCTCCCTATCAATTGCGAGTGCTTCCCATTCTATGTATCTTATGCATTTTTTTTTTGTAAAAAATTTCGTACTCAATGGGTTAATATGGCCTTTTAATGCATTGGTTGAGCTAGACTACCAATAGATTTGCTTGCTCAATTCATCATCTTCTTGGTACTCCTTTTTTGGGCTCTATTGTGGTCTTATGGACTCTGGCAAATTACTTCGTTTGAAAAGTTGCAAACTATTTCCTATAGAAAGTTTCCTGAAAGGTACTTAGCCTTCTAGGCTTCCCTCTCATATATAACACGAAAGTTTTTGCTTCTGTTTTCAACTTTATTGTCAACTGTATATATAGGCTATAGGATAAAGAGTACCCTGCAATATATATAAGCAGTTTCTCAGTGAAGTACTCAAATGGTGAAACCAATTATATTTAAGCAAGTATCTGTTATGCACAAGAGGTCACCAGCTATGTGTTTTTAGCACGCATCTGTGGACCCAACTTCTATGTTTATGCTGAGAGTTCTGATGATATCCTCTTTGAAAAATAGAATTCCAAATTCAGGTAATGTATAAGTACATTGTTGTTATCCAATTAAGCTTTTAGTGCCATTATGCTATTCTATACTTAATTTCTCTATCTGCTTTTGTTTAAGCAAACCATATGTTTATTTATCTTTATATGTAATCAATAATGAGACACTACAAGAATATTGTTACGCTGCAATATACCAGTTCCTAAGTGAAGTACTCAAATGGTGAAACCAATTATATTTAAGCAAGTATCTGTTATGCGCAAGAGGTCATCAACTATGTGTTTTTAGCACGCATCTGTGGACCCAACTTCTATGTTTCTGCTAAGAGTTCTGATGATATCCTCTTTGAAAAACAGAATTCCAAATTCAGGTAATGTATAAGCACATTGTTGTTATCCAATTAAGCTTTTAGTACCATTATGTTGTTCTATACTTAATTTCTCTATCTGCTTTTGTTTAATCAAACCATAAGTTTATTTATCCTTATATGTTGTCAATAGTGATGCACTACAAGAATAATGTAGCAAGATAGCAGATTTGTCAGTGAAATTCTAAAGCTTGTGTTGATGAGGTTAAGGAATGCCTTGGCGAAGTTTTATGATTTTGAATTCAGAAAGTGCCCCAGTTACTTGAGGATAAACAACTACTCTGCTCCAGAAAGTTTGGAAAATCAAGTTGAGAGGCTTGGGATGCATACTGATATGAGTTGTATTATTATCTTATATCAAGATGAAATAGGAGGGCTTCAGGTTAGATCACATGAAGGCAAGTGGATAGACATAAGTGCATCTGGCAGATAATGATTGTTAAAGCAGTAGAATATTAAAAAGAAGTTCGAGTGCCTTTGATAATTTAATACTTTTTTGAGTTGAGTTGCGCCTACGACATTACCCCTAATGTTTTCTCTTTTTATTGATAATAGCTTTACCAAAACACTCATTCTCCATTACCCCCATAACACAGTTTAGTTTTTCTCTCTCTTTATTCTTTCATCTACTTGGGTTCATGGTTTTTCATTCTCTTTCATTCTTCTGCAACCATTTCTTCATGCATTTTAGATTTCGCGTTGGAGATGTGTTTTATCATGCTTTTTGAAGGTAACCTGTCATCTGCTCTTGCATGACTCTGTTTTGGCATGTTATTTTCTCTATTTTCCTTCTCTGTCTCTCTGATTTTAGCTCCTAATCTCTCAGCTCTTAATCTATTTGTGAAAATCGAACTCTTTATCTATGAAACAACTTTCCTCTCCCAGACATAATGGGTTTTGTCCAGCCAATGATGTCTTCCAGCGAAGGAATTGTGTTTGAAATGTGGCATTAGGTAACATTATGGTAATTCTTTTTCTTGGTTTGGGATTTTGACTATGTTAAATGTGTTGGTTTATGGTTTAAGATTTTTATTATAGATTGATGTATTTTATAGCTTCTTAGTTTGAGTTTGAGATTATTATTATAAATTGATGTTTATGAACTTCGTTTTGTTTTTAAATTAATCCAAAATGATATTTCTTTAGCTTTGGGATTTTGATTGAGTTTAAGTTGTTGCGTCTATTTGAGATTTTCAGCAACCACATGTGTTAATTAATTTAGTTAGTTAAACTAACCCAATATAAGCTTATAAGTTTTAATTCAGCAATAAAACAGTTACTCCAGCACATGAGGGGGAACGTATGCTATTGGTTAGGGACCCTCCCTCAATTTATTTAGCACAGTGAAGTACAAGTATTACTGACATGCTAACAAATTAGTATTCATTTTCCTTTAGTTGATTGTGTTTAACCAATACTATTTTCTGTCACACAGCATTTGAAATTTTTATTTGTCAATATAATGTGAAATGTAAATAGAACAAGAAATCCATGTTGCTCTCTTCTTTGTTGTGAGATTTTTTTCTTTTCCAGTCAAAATAATGTGAAATGTAGACAGAACTAGGCATCCAAGATGTGTTATGTCCTTTTGGAGCTTTTCTCATATGCCAAATTTTATTCTTTTCTTACCATAACGTTGTAGTGTGTCATTGTTCACTTGAACCTGTACTAAGATGATTATGCCTTTGATAATGCATGGAGATTGTATATTAGCCATGTGCTTGAACTTGAAATACAGATTTCTTTAAGATGCTCCTGTAAATTTATCTTTTATTTTATTGTTTTTTTTCCACTTATATAAGCTACAAAGTGATGCACTGAGAGAAGCCATATCACAAGTTGTTGCTAATTCAAAGCAGAAAAAATGTAATTTCACCGAGACTAGATAAAAGCAAATTGGATTGAAGAAATATTAGGCATTAGGCATTTTTACTTTTGCACTAGATATTTATTCTTTTTTTTCGTCTCTCTTAGATGTGTTAGCTTGAACTTTTACTCTAGTTAGAGTGTAAGTTCAGTTTGTTTAAACTTTGAAGTTACATGAATTATAATTATTTTGTGGCGTGCAAGTGCAAAATTTACATATTTTATTTATTAGGCTTGACCAATGGATTCTTAATACTCATTTATGTTGATTTGGTTTTTTGTTTTGCTACCTGAGTATTTCTATTAGTCTAGCTTTGTAAGGCATGAAACTCCTTAATTTGTGCTAAAAACAGGTTCCTTTTCATCTAAGTAATGTTGTTACTGTGGTTTTTGCCTTCTAGGCCTGAAACTTCTTAAAGTTGGAATCTTTTCCTTATACAATTAAGTATCTAAAATAATGAATCTCTTGGTCTGAAACTCTGAATCTTTAACTATAATTTTTTTTTCTTATCTCACCAGTTTTGAGGCTGAGAGTTTTAGAAAACTTGATTCTTTTTGGTAGTTTTCAGAGTTTCATAACAAAATATTTGATCATGGTATTTTTCTATTGCTAACTTGCATTTTTTCCGTTATGTTATTGTTATGAATGTGCTCCCTGATTTTTAAATGATTTTGTAGAAATATAGGATCTTGCTATGCACTAAACCCACTATCACTTATGCCTGACTTCAAGGAAGGTGACTTTAATAACATCTCAAGAAAGGTGGTTGCCAATTTTAGTGATGAAGAAATCATTCTGAATATGAGATACTTATTAAAGTTCATATAGAATAGGTTGCTTGTGATATTGAGTGGGATATATTCTTGAAGCTATGTGCTTTTCAAATTTCTTGAGTATCTTGGGTCATCCCAATACTGATTACAAGTTATTCAATATCGTTAAGCATCTATTATAGTCCAATGCTACATTTTATGATTGATAAAATAATTCTACACAAATGAATTGTTGTCCTTTTCTGGGAAGGGGTAGCGAACTTTATCACTGTTTTAAGCAATATATTCAATTAGAAGTTGAATTCAAGAGTTGTTCTCATAAGCAGTAGCTGATGAGATGTCCTACGTATAGGACACGGGAACACTGTCTTCTTAAGTCTAATTATTTGCACATTTATGTTATTTGTTTTTTTGGGTGTTTATGTGTGTTTTAAGCAGATGGAGGTAATGGAATACGTATATTTCATAGTGGAATTGCATACTATTCTTGCAGCCATTTTGATGTTATGAAATCTTAAGTGTATTTCACTAGGATTACCATAAGATTTACTTCCATCTTTGAAGGGCAAGACTTGAAGTATTCTATCGAATTAATAATTGTTGCAGCCATTTAGAGCAAAGGTAAGCCAGGATTTTCATTGCCATCATTGTCGCATAAATATGGGCACTTTGGTACGTCAATCTCACACTTTTGACAGATTGCTTGAGATCATGAAAGCTTTTCCTGGGGCTTCCGGACATGTCTATCTTAAAGATAATGACAGATAGTGTGAAAATTCAGACACTGCTGAAATAAAACTAAGTTGCTGTAATTCAGTTTGTTCTCCCTTTTTGAATGAGTTTGTCTAGAGGCAATGAAGAGGCAGCTTTGTATAAACCTGCTGGATATGTTATTGAAAGTGCTTGAAATTTAGAGTTAAGTGACCAAAAGTTCAGTGTGCTACTTTTTAAATGGCCTTATGTTTGAGAACCTTCTAAAATATTAAACTTGCGAGTGCTTTGTACATAATTTGGAAAGTGGCTCTAATGTAGTATTGTTTTAATTATGTGCACTGTATAAACGTAATGTCAATTTATGTTTGCTATAATAATTACTGCTAATGAGGTCTTTTTCATTTTCCTGCTATTTACTCATCTTCCGGTGCTTTCAATTTGGGTACTTGATTACCTCAGCCCAATAGCAAGTCAAGCACTGTAATGAAGGATTCTAATTTTACCCGTTAGGAAAAACATATGCAATTATTCATGTTACTGTCTATATAAGCAAACAAATGGACTGAATAAATTTAGATAGTATTCTAATATCTATCTAATTGGAATATGTCATAACCAAACAATCCAAGTTGTGTGTACTTTCCTCCCTCTTTAGTTCACTAATTTTATAGTTTCTAAATCCAATAAAATACAAAGCTTTTAAACTCTGATATAAGAGGAAATTCAAACAAAAGTGCAAATTGATGTAGCAATGCCATGCACTAAGGTTAGTAGTGCATGATGATTTAAAAGTCATGTATTTATTGACACACACCTTCAATATGTAAGTATAATGTGCTATGCTCTACTCATCAAATATATTAATTACTTCATCTTAAAGTCAATTTGTATGTCCCAATGAAGTATCACATTGGTTGAAATTTTCACTTACAATCCCTTTCTTCTAAATTCATTCAGAAAAAGCCAATTAGGTCCATACATGCTTACACATTGGCTAAAGGAAGCAAAATGGAACACATGGTCAAAGTAGAAATAAAGGATCCAGCAAGCAAATCTAAAGTGTCCATGGTATTAGTTATAAAACTATATGAATAGCAGGTGGTCCATTGTCCCTGGATCATTTGGACTGAGTCACCTAGGTTGGTATCCATTAAAAAAGCACGCGCTGGTCATTTGATTCGAAATTGCAAATTTTGAACACATGCAGTAGCTCAATTCATTCACAGAAATAGCTAGGTAAGACGTGTAAGAGCAAAATGATTGTTTGATTTAAAAACAGACATACACACACACATACTGAGTGTACCTTTGGAAGTTGGATAGGAAGGAAAAACATTAATCCCATTCAATTATTTAGAAGGCTATGTTGTAAACGTTATTTGATGACTGGTGGAAATAAAATAAAAAATATAGTCTTGGCCAAAACTTCGACTGTGCTTAATAAAAATATGATTCTAGATTTGAATGATAGCATCAAAGTCAAATTGTCAAGTATGTTATTAATGATCAGCCCAGACTAAATTGTCATCTTCTAAACAAAAAAATGATACATAGGTTGTTTATTTCAATTGATAAACTAATGTAAAAACTAAAAAAAAATGTTCAAATTTAAAACATATTCTTAATTTTTATTGTAATTCAATTTTATTGGTAAGTAATAATATGGTAATTTAACCGTGCATTGCACGGGCAAATATCCTCATATCTATACAATATACAATTACTGAACTTTATAATTTTCCGTTAAACAGCATATCTTGCTTTCTTTTTGAGTTGAAAATTGGTTGCTTGTGACTTGATAATTTTGCACGTGAAGCTCGCGTGTAAAAGATGACAAGTCAAATGGGTTTTTGAAGAAGCCTTTCACGCAAATCATTTATAGGCAATCCATTCTAGATGTTCTTCTAACTGTAGCTGCCAACAAAGTTAGCTTCTTTTTTTGTTTTTGATAGTATGTTGATATGAGAAATCTGACATCCACCGTATAATAGAGTTGTTACTGTTTTATGCAGAAAATGAAGTTTGGGATGTGGTAATCTATACACTATACAACTACTGAACCTTTACATCGGCTGTTTCTTTTTCTGTTCATTTGCACGTGTCAGTCTTATTGGAGAAGAATCTTTACTGTGGCGTGTCGGACGAGTTAATCTGCGAGACTGAGGAAGAAATGAGCATTGGTAACGTCATTCACGCGTAATCTTCTCACTCAGTCTCCCGCTCTTCTTCTTCTAGCTCCCTGTATTTTCCCATTTTCCTTTTACATTTCTTTGACAATCATCTCCACCACCTTACTTTCATTTTCCTTTGGTTCCAGCTTTCCAAAAACAATGATGGATTTCTTTCAAAATCACATCTTTCCTTTCCTCTCTTACTTCTTTTAATCTTTTTTTCTTTTTGGCTGTTGGGTTTGCTTTGGGCATGTCCATCATCGACTGCGAAGCAAAGCTTGAGTCCAGGACCGACAGTCACACCTTAGGAATATATATGAGGCGTGTATGGTGAAGCATGGCAACGCCTTGGGGGAAGTAGAGCGAATTACTGTGATACCTCAGTACTTTCGAGAAATCTCTGGAACGGGGAAGAGGAAATCTTTCTTGGATGATTTCCATCCCCATCTGCGAGGTCCCTCTCAAAATCATCGCCTACTATAGTTTTTTCTTTCGTGAAATGTGCTATTTTTTTCATTTTTGTTTTTAATTTTTTTTGTAGATTTCGAAGAACAGGAGGGTGTCTATCAGGAGCTAGCAATGCAGGATTGTGGTTGATATTCTGGAATTTTACCTTAAAGATAGGAAGCAAATGCCTGGCAAAAAATGTTCTGCAAATTGTTCTCCGAATTTTTATAAATCCTTTATTGAGTCGATGATTTGATTTTGTGCTCCTTTACATTTTTTTACATTTTTTACGTTGCTTTCACTGTATCCACTTTTTAATTTTTTTGGCATTTTGTATCCCTTTGCTTAGGGCTATGATGGTTTGGTGAATTGGGGAGGGACTGATTTTGTGGGTTTTTTTTTTTGAAGTGAAGTGTTGATTTATATGCATATGTTGATGTTGATTTATATAAGCTTTTAAGGTATTCTTACCATAATTTCTGTCATTTGTTGCTCTATTTCCTGTAAGTGAATGAATGTGGATTTACATGTATCCTTAATTTGTTTCTTCACAAAAGCGTGATGATGCTAGGTAGTTTATGAAGTTTCTTCATCCTGATTTCGGTGTTGGAAATTGAATCTGATTCTTTTACTTTAGGTTTGCATCGGTTGTGATTAATTCATTGTGAAACTGTGTTGTATTTGAGATTTGAAAAGTTTGTTGGTTGGTTATGGATCAGTCTGTTACCTTCATTTTCAAATTTCATAATTAGGCATGTTTTTGTATGGCTTCTTCTTTCACAAGCTTTGTTTTTTTTTGTTTTTTTCCCTATTCTCTCCTAATGTCATTTTGTTCTTTGCTTTATCATATTTGGATCTAACATGGAGCTTATATATTATGCTTCATTTTATATGAGGCACTTTTTTTATGAGTTTGTTCTAGCTTACATCATTCGATGGTGAGGGAAGGTTAATCAGCCCCTTTTTTTGGTGTTATCAATTGGTTGAGAAGGAACTTGGAATTGAAATTGTTATTGTTGTGGCCAAACCGGAGTAGAAAGCTGAGCAAGTGAAACACTTGCAGGTGCTTATGATCACAACTTAGTTCGTTTCAACTTAATTTCATGAAGAAGTTATTCACTTATGAGATGTTAATCATCCACTTGCAGGTGCATATGATCACAACTGGGGAACTGCTATTTCTATTGCAAGGGAAATTAGAATTGAAATGGTTATTGCTGAGGCCAAACTGGAGCAGAAAGGTGAGCAAGTAGAACACTTGCAGACGCATATGATCATAAGCTTCTGTCAACACACACACACACACACACACACACACACACACATATATATATATATATATATATATATATATATATATATATATATATATATATAGGAAGTGTATCAGGTGAGAGGAGCGTTTATTGTAAGAGGGTGAGAGGAGTGAATATTGACCATTGGATCTTATATGAATGATCAAGATTAGAACATAAATGCATGTGACTTTTTTAAGTGGTCACATAACCTTTAAGTAACTTTTAATCTTGACCATCCATGTATGGTTGTATGGTCAAGATTTTTTCCTCTCACACTCTCACAATAACCACTCCTCTCACTAGATATGTCCCCTATATATATATATATATATATATATGTATATATATATAAGTCGGAATATTTGAAAATATTATTGATACACAAACTTTATAGGGTTTCCTCTTCTTATATAGGAAATTACATCAAGGTGATAGACTAAAAATAAGGAGTGCCGCATCCTAAATTAGGGAAAGAATATATGAGAATAAGGAACTACCTAAAATAGACTAAGCTAAGAAAGGAAGCAGAATAACTATACAATCAGACTTATTTACATAAAAATCTCAGAGTATCAATTAAAGATTTAATGATCTTTTGACACCTTGTCAACACTTCCCCTCAAGCTGGCTTGAATATATCCTCCATAGACAGCTTGCTGGTTATGTTGTCAAAGGGTTTCTTGGGCAATCCTTTGGTTAAGATGTCTGGTGATTGCTCTGCAGTGGGGACGTATGTAATACAGATCTGTCCCCTTTCTATCTTCTCCCTGATGAAGTGTTTGTCAACTTCTACATGCTTGGTCCTATCATGTAGGACTGGGTTGTGTGCAATAGATATTGCAGACTTGTTGTCACAATATAGCTTTATTGGTGGGGAATTGTAGACCTTCAATTCTTGTAGGAGCTTTTTCACCCACAATGTCTCACAAATTCCATGAGCCACTGTTCTAAATTCAGCTTCTGCACTACTCCTTGCTACAATACTTTGTTTTTTGCTTCTCCAGCTAACCAAATTTCCTCCAACAAATGTACAATAGCCTGATGTTGATCTTCGGTCTGTTATACTTCCAGCCCAGTCTGCATCAGTGTAGGCTTCTACCTGAAGATGTCCACGGTTTTTATAGAGTAGTCCCTTCCCAGGTGATCCCTTCAAATATCTTAGGATCCTGAAAACTGCCTCCAAGTGTTCGGGTCCTGGTGCATGCATAAACTGACTTACCATGCTTACAGCAAAGGCTATGTCTGGACGCGTGTGAGATAGATATATTAGCCTTCCCACCAATCGCTGGTACCTTCCTTTGTCCACCATATCTTCAATTTCAGCTGGTTGCAATTTTATGTTGGGCTCCATGGTTGTTTCAGCAGCTTTGCATCCTAGTAATCCTGTTTCTTTTAAAAGATCCAGAATGTACTTTTGCTGGTTCATAAAAATACCTTCCTTAGATCTTGCAAATTCAATTCCAAGGAAGTATTTTAATGGGCCAAGTTCCTTGATTTCAAAAACTTTGGCAAGTCTCTCCTTCAAATTTTTGAGCTCCAAGCAAGATAATATCATCAACATATACAATCAAGATAACAATCCTATTATTTTCTGAACGTTTATAGAACAACGTGTGATCAGCTTGGCTTTGGATATAGCCAAGCCCTTTTACCACGGTTCCAAACCGTTCAAACCATGCTCTTGGAGATTGCTTCAGCCCATATAGTGACTTTTTTAGTCTACACACCTTATTTCTTCCAAGTTCTTCCTCAAATCCGGGGGGAAGACTCATAAACACTTCTTCCTCTCGTTCCCCATTCAAAAAAGCATTCTTTACATCCAATTGATGTAAAGGCCAGTTGAAATTGGCAGCAAGGGATAGAAGAATTCGTACGGAGTTAAGTTTAGCAACTGGAGCAAAGGTTTCCTGATAATCTATTCCATAAGTTTGAGTGAATCCTTTTGCTACCATTCTAGCCTTGTACCTTTCTACACTTCCATCAACCTTGCACTTAATGGTAAAGACCCACTTACACCCCACCTGTTTTTTATCATGTGGCAAGTCTACAATTTCCCAAGTCCCATTTTTCTTAAGTGCATTCAACTCTTCTAAGACAGCTAATTTCCAGTTGGGATCATCTAGTGCTTCCTCAATGTTTCTAGGCACAAACAAGTTTGTAATTTTAGAGGTAAAGGCTCGGTGAGTTTGGGAAAGGTTTCGGTAGGAAACATATTTGGAAATGGGATGGTTTGTGCTGGTTTTGGGTGGTTTTTTGGTGCAGGTTCTGGTTCCCTTCCTGATAGCTATGGGCAGATCAGTATTAGAAGTGGGAATTTCTGTGTTACCTGGAAGTTCTTGTGCTGTTTCTGCTGGGCCGCCTTCCGGGATTTCTGGTTGGCTGGATGCAGGGGTGATGGACTGGTTTCTGGTCCTTTTAGGATATTTCCGAGTATAAACACGAAGCTCCCTTTTTTACTGTGATATTTCTTTCCCTGTTTGGGCTCCGCCTAAGTCTGGTACAAGGTTTCCCTTATCAATTTCAGGACTTGTTTCCACATGTTCTTCATTTTCATTAAGTAAATTTGTATCCTCAATGTGCAAAACAGGAGTGGGTAATGGTTCATGCAAAAAATTGTCTTCACTTACATTCTTCCCCTGAAGGGAATTTTTTTGGAAAAAAGGTTGATGTTCCTGGAAGGTAACATCCATGCTAACATGAAGTTTCTTTGTGCTAGGATTAAAACATCTATAACCCTTTTGGGTTGGAGAATATCCAACGAAAATGCATTTTTCTGCCCTTGGGTCTAGTTTAGACCGAGAGGCAGAAGGTGTGTGCATAAAAACAACACAACCAAACACTCTTAAAGGTAGATCAGTATGCAATCGACATGCTGGAAATTTTTTTTTGAAAGTATCCAGAGGTGTGTGATAGTTTAACACACGAGTGGGCATTCTATTTATGAGATAGGCTGCGGTTAGGACAGCATCCCCCCACAAATATTTTGGAACATTGCTCTCAAACATGATGGCACGGGCTACTTCAAGGAGATGTTTGTTTTTCCTTTCAACAGTGCCATTCTGTTGAGGAGTATTTGGGCATGTTGATTGATGCTGAATACCTTTATTTTGGAGAAATTCAGTGAAAGTCTTATTAAAATATTCAGTGCCATTGTCACTACTCAAAATGGAGATTTTTGTGTCAAATTGTGTTTCTACCATTTGTGAAAAACATTTAAATATATTAGGAACTTAAGATTTTTCATGCTTAAGGTAGATCCAACACAACCAGGTGTGATCATCAATAAAGGTTACAAACCACCTTTTTCCAAATTGGGTTGTAATTTTTGAAGGACCCCATACATCACTATGGATTAAATGAAAAGGTTTAGATGCATGATAAGGTTGAGAGGAATAAGGGGCTCTATGACTTTTAGCAAGAACACAGCTTTCACATTCAAATGAAGAACAATCAACATTTTTGAATAAATTTGAAAACAAATGCCTGAGATATTGAAAATTAGGGTGCCCTAGTCTATTATGCCAGAGCATTATTTGGTCCCTTACAGGGGTAGAACTTATACCACTAAGACCTTGAGCTATTTTATTCTCGAAAGCATCCTCAAAATAGTAGAGTCCAACCATCATCTTAGCACTTCCAATCATCTTCCCCGAAGTCTGGTCCTGAAAAATACAATGAGTGACAAAGAACTTCACATTGCAATTGGAATCCTTGCAGATTTTACTAACAGAGAGAAGGTTACAAGAAAGTTTTGGTACATGTAGAACATTTTTTAAGTCAATGTGTTTAGATAACGTAATCCTCCCTTCTCCAGCAATTAATGAAAAACTACCATCTGCAATTCTAATTTTTTTATTTCCAGGACAAGGAGAATAAGTTTTAAATAAAGAAGAAAGACTGGTCATGTGATCAGAGGCACCTGAATCAATGATCCATGGTACACACATATTTGAGGTGCAGTTAAGGGAGCTGGAGATATTAAAATTACCTGTTTGTGCCAAAGAACCACTAGGAGTACCAGATAAATTACTAGATTTTAACAACCTTATGAGTTCCTCAACGTGTTCCTTGCTTAGAGAGGTCTTTTCTGCCTCATGAGCGGTAGGGAAAGGTTTGGGTGCTCTAGGACCTGATTTGCTGCCCTTCAGATGTGCTGGTCTCCCATGAATTTTCCAGCAAGTTTCTCGGGTGTGACGTGGTTTGTTGCAGTGGTCACACCAGAGATTTGAAGTGTTCTTATGATTTGTTGAACTCTTAAGTGCAGCAGCTTCTACAGCTAGAGCATTGGTCTCAGGAGGATCAGCTTTCGTCTTTCCCATCATCACACTTTTGCGAGTTTCCTCTCTTCTAACTTCTGCAAAGGCCTCACCTAGTGAAGGTAAGGTTGCTCTCCCAATGATTCTGCCACGAACTTCATCTAGCTCCTCATTGAGACCTGCAAGAAATTGAAATATTCTTCCTTCTTCCACTGTTCGCTGATGGTGTTTGGCATCCTCGGCTGACTTCCACTTGTAAGTGTTGAAGAGATCAAGGTCTTGCCATACCCGCTTCAAGGAATGGAAGTATTTTGTCACGTTGTCACCTCCCTGCCGAATTTCTCTAGCTTGTAAGGTGAGCTCATAAATCTGAGATTTATTCCCAAGATCTGAATACATCTCCGTGACGCTGTCCCACATTTCTTTTGCTGTGGAATAGCACATATAATTGCTACTGATGTCTTCCTCCATGGAGTTCACCAACCACGTCATCACCATGGAATTTTCAGCATCCCACACAGCATGCTGGGGTTCAGTGGTGTCCGGCTTGGGTTGCTCACCAGTGAGGTAACCAAGCTTTCCTCTTCCACGGATATACATCTGAACAGATTGAGACCACCAGAGATAGTTCGACCCATTGAGCCGAAAGGACGTGATTTGGACAGAATGAGAATTTCCGAAGAAAACTCGTTGCTCCTGTTTTGGAGGCTGCGAGTTTTTGGGAGTGGCATTCTCCGTATTCTGACCATCGCTGGTGGCTGAGGAACTATCAGCCATGACTGTAAATTAGAGGTGCAGAGATCCTGCTTTGATACCAAGTCGGAATATTTGAAAATATTATTGATACACAAACTTTACAGGGTTTCCTCTTCTTATATAGGAAATTACATCAAGGTGATAGACTAAAAATAAGGAGTGCCGCATCCTAAATTAGGGAAAGAATATATGAGAATAAGGAACTACCTAAAATAGACTAAGCTAAGAAAGGAAGCAGATTAACTATACAATCAGACTTATTTACATAAAAATCTCAGAGTATCAATTAAAGATTTAATGATCTTTTGACACCCTGTCAACAATATATATATATATATATATATATATATATATATATATATATATATATATATATATATCTGCAGTATTCTTTTTTTAAAAAAAATTATGATATTCAGACAAGTGAGTTCTGCAAAATCACTATTCAGGTTTTTTTTTTCTAATTATTATACTCATGTTCTATAGATGCTGAGTTATTTACTTGGCTATGTCATGATGCAGATTTGTTTGACAACAATGATTTTTTGGCATATCTTATTGCATGGACTACGAATAATAGGACCTATTTGACTGTGAGACTTTCTAAGGCAGATATTGGTGTTGAAGCAAGAAAGGTGAAAGAGGTTACTGTCTTATGCTCCTATTGTATGCTATATATCACATTAGAATGCTTCTGATGTTTGTTAGTGATTATGTTTCATGTCATTGGATTTTTGTCAATTTCTTCTCTATTTTCTTCAGTTATTATTTGCTATAATGCATACAAAGATTACAGGAGATGAGAGTTATCACTACAATTGTTCCTATGTTTCATACTTATTAGATTTATATGCCTAATGTGTTTCTGTCTTCAAGAGAAGACTTGACTTGTACAAACAATTTGAGAAAGATGTTTTCTTGACATTTAGATGAATAAAGCTCCGAAGATTGTTTAGTAACACAGTTGTGGATTGAAGTGTCAAATCACCTCGGGTCTAACATAAATGGTTCTTATATTTTGTTTTTGTATGTCTTTAGGCTTGGATAAATCTTTCCAGATTTGGCTCATAGAAGCATTTGCTGATTTCTCAACCCACCTATAATGATTCCAATAACATATCTTCCTTCTAATTGCTATTCATATGCTATTATCTTATTTCACACACTAACTAATGTTAAAAGGGAAGAAAAAAGTTAGCTTAACTTGAAGTGGAAAGTTTTACGTTATTGCTTAACTTGAAAGTTACTATAACAACTACTTATAATTTGTTGTTGAGACTACAGAAGCTGAAGAAGATAGTGGACGACAACTGAAGAAGATATTGGATTGGATGACAAGGTATAGCGGTCACATTAGCTATGTGTTATCATATATACTACTTTTTAGATTTGATTAAGAATTTGAGTCATATGGCATTATGATGACAGTATTATGTGTTCTCTCAAGGTTCTTATGCTTCTCAATCGTCATTCTAATTTTCAGTTAATTAAAACTTTCCAGATCATGCAAAAATATATTTTCTTATAAAGAAGGTTTTTGGCAACAACAGTTGCTGGCTTTCATTTATATCATTCTTAGATTCTTTAACATATGTTATTCTTAGACTAAATAAGGTTCTTATGTCACTTTCATTTTAATGTTGCTTTCTTAAGTTTATTTCGTCACATAATAGGTCAAACAATGGCCTCCTTTTTTAGTACAAACAACTCTCAAAGATGTACAATAAGGCTAAATCCAGTTTCTAGACGGGTGCATACTTTGTCCTTTTTTTTTTTTGCTTCTCCATAAAGTTCATTCCTTTACTGCTATATTTCTTTTTGGAGCCTATTTTTGGTACATTTCTTGAGTGTGGCTTTTTTTTTGTCAGCATTCTTTGGTACATAGAGAAGGGTGTTGAGTGTCTACTATTACGAAATCTCCTATTTGTTTTTACTAGCAGACTCCTATGCATGTCTATTTCTTTTATTCTTTTGTTTTTCTCTTCAGTTTTTTTGCTAAAGATGCTGCAAGTTGCGTTTTTGAGTTATTGTATACTTTATCTGCATCATTGAAAGTTTAGTTATTATACTGTTATTGACATTAAGTTGGTGGTAATTGGAAATGAATCTTTGTTGATAATTGTTGGATTGATTTTGAGTTAAGCTATACATTTTGCAATGCATGACCTGATTTAGGATTTGATAAGTACGATTATAAGTTACAATATCCAAATCTCAGGGTTTTTTTGAATTGTTGTGCATAATATTAGATACCTGCATTTTTAAACTTATCCATATGCTTCTAATACATTTGTTATTGTTCTTGAAGTATAGGTTCGTGCTGTTGCAGGACATGAATGCATCTAAAGTTTTAGGGCCACACCTAAAGAATCTTTTGAAGTAGTTTTAAGTCAATTTAATGTTGCTCAAAGCAAGTTGGTAGGACTATAGTCTAAATACATCTAAAATAATTATTTCTCATTTCTTTTAACTTTTAATTGTTTACTTTTTTAAAGTTATAATAGTTAATATGATTAATTACTTTCATGTTCTGTTAATATTGAATGTCAAAGATCCTGCCTTCCAAGTTAGCTGTGAAGATTTTGCAATTCCCAAAAGGTTCTTGGAAGTTAAGGACCTCAAGTTAGCTGCAAAGTGTTGTCTCGCAGAAAGAATTCTGCATAATTTGGTACATGATGGAAGAAGTTTTGCGATGAAAACAAGCTTAAGAAGGATGTTACTTGCTAAATGATAACTACTGGTGCAAAGTCTATCTTAATCTCTTTAATAATTAACAAATGTTATTAAAAGTTTTGTTGTTGGTATTATTATTGATCTCTATGACTGAATGAAGCTGATCTTACCCCCACAAAGGTGATCCAACCACTGGTTTTTTTTGTTCTGAATGCATTGTCTGGATTGATTGGATAGTTTAAAAAGATAGGAGTTTTTCCCAAGTTATCTTATTTGATGTTTGTTGATTCATATATCGGTTCGTTAGGCTATTTTCACTCCACTTCCTTCAGTTGTTTGCACTATTGACTCGGAGAGTCAAGCAACAGATTCTGTGAGCTTAAATGTTATTTGGCAATTTTGCTTACAATCCTCCCTATATTCACTAGGTTCTTCAGTTGCCTCATTTTTTCTTTTGATTTTTTGTTCATACATGACTTTGTCTCAAACTTAATTATTAGTCATGTTTGTTTGGGATATAAAGTTTAGCATGTCAATGTTTCTTCAAAACCAATGTTGACCCCTATGAAAAGGAACCTCAATGAGGCGTTGGAAGCTGGAAGCTACAAGCTGTGTCGGACAAGACAACGCTTTCAAGGTTGTCAAAACTGAAAAGGTTTCCATTATATTATGAAAACTTTCAAACTGACCTTCAGTACATTTTATTTGGATGTCTGGTATCTTTGGCCTTTCTCTATGATTTTTCAAACCCCTTGGTAGCAATACAGTAGAACTCCTGTATATTTTGGCACCTTCTAAGTGAACATTTTTTATTTCCATTTTCTTATTTACCTCTGCTGTCCAATTAGCTTCCAGCACTGAGAAAAAGAATTGCATTTTCCTTTTTTTTGTAAGCTTAGCTTGATTCAGTTTCATGTTCTATTATCTGTTCTAGCTGTGTTTGTAATTCTGTTTCTTATTCCTTTTTTTAAAAAAATAATTTTGGGTTTTTGCTTCAATGTGAAGTTCAACTATTATTCAACCTGCCTTTGCTCTTGGACTAGGTGAACTGATAGAGTAAGGATCTCTCTGCTATATCCTTTACACTAGCAAGATTTTTATCTAAGAAATAAAAAAAGTTAGAAAGATGATGACAGAAATTGTGATTAGTGATGAGGGCTTGATTAAAGGTTCACAAACTATTATTTAAGTTGTTCATATAGACATTTATGAATGATATATCTACTGAAGATTTTATTCTACTGTTATGTCTTCTGTTCACATACATTTAGTGCTTGATATCTCATACCAAAGCTTCATTTGTGAGAGGAGGTTATCAAGTGGTAAGTGTCACACGTGTGTCCGTGGAGAAGTGTGTGTGTTGTGGTGTCATCCTCCTAATATCTACACACATTAAGTTTTCTAGGGGTTATAATGAAGGGGGAAATATGTATTAGCCTGTGGCATTAGATTAGGTGAGTTTTGCAGTATTCATTATTAGGTGAGTTTTGCAGTATTCATTAATGGGTTCTCATTTATGGGTTCTCATTTACTCTCTTGCTGATTTTCTTTCTCTTCATGGGGCAGAGGAGGAAGATGAAGGCTTGCCACTGGTTTGCGCTCAAAACTGATTTTATTAAATTTTATTTGATTGCTTTGTGGTTTTTCTTTCCTCTCTTGGAACCCTCTAATTCAAATTTGACAGGGAATCTCAAATGGAGCATGTGATTGATTTGTGCTCCATGCAGGCCCAGGCCCTCAATTTGGGTAACCCCAATTTGAAAACCTACGACTAGGTGTTTGTGAAGTTGTTGAATCAAATTGCGCTTGATATGACATGTGAGAGAATGGAGGTTTGTTAAGTTTCTTATTTGAAGGATTAGTGAAAGTGAACATGCAAAATGTGAAATCTGCAACTAGTGATATGAAATCTATTATCCTGGTGAATTGAAACTTCTTATTTGTATATTTCCTTCCACATTATGGAATTGGGTTAATCACTTCGAATAGAGGGTAGTTTTAGGAATTTGGTGGCTTTAGGTTGTGCATAATCCATTAATCCTATGCACTTTTAATTTCCAGTTCTAAAATTTACAGTTTGATTATTTAGGTTCCTTGAACAATCCTATAAAGGGTTCTTTTTGTTGTTACTTTCTTATTATCATGTTTTTTTTTCTGCACTTTCAATTACTATAGTAGTTAGGTCCCACATTGGGTGAAGGAATGAGATTGATTTGGTGTTGGTATCACAGTTCATGATGGAGATAAGAGTTGTAGGGGCTGAAGTGTATAGGACAAAATATATTTAAATGCACTATTTAATGATATATATTCTTTCTCTTGCATTTTTTCATAGCCTGTCAGTGGTAGAAGTTAGCTAAATTTCTTTGAATGGAGATGCTCAAAACATCATCATGATTACTAATTTATTCTTCTTCCATTAATTGGTATTTAGTGTCCTGGCTCACCAAAACTTGAAATGGTTTTAGGACCATGGATGTCATTTCTGTAAATTTCAACAAACTTAAACATTGGTATAATGTGAGTTAAGCTACAAAGTCAAAAATGAAAATAAAATATAGAAAGAATGTTACTGGACAATTTGAACCCCTTACTGAAATATAAGGGTTAAGGTCTGAATTTTTTCCTCTATTGTGTCGTGTGTATATTTGCCTCTTTTTATCTCATAAGAATGCATTACAATTGACATCGTTTTCATTTGAGCATTAAATATATAATACTATTTTTTTTCCTCGGTGTAATGGTCGTAGTTTAGCCTTGTGCCCACTCTATTGATAGGAATAACAAGAACAATGCAATATGAAGTGATTCATAAAAGAGACAATGTCAACGAAACTATTGAAAAAACTAAAAAAAATAAGGATTACTTATTTGAGATATGTCTCCTATATTACATGTTTTATCAGACAGGATACCATTGTTGAAATCAAAACCTTTCACCAATGTGATGCCTAATGTGAATGTGAGTCTTCTCTGCTCTCCCCTAATATCCAAATGAATGTGTAGAAATTTCTACTCAAATCTCTCAATTTTCATGATTATGAGGCAAATGGGGTGGCAGTTCCCATGGAGATGGTGATGAAGGAGAGCGAGAGGAAGTTGGGAAGCTTACAGATATGTGCGCTATGCACCTGCTGCGGTGGAGCCAAAAGGGTGTGTTTTCCCTTTGCCTGTTGCTATGCCATCAATTGCAAAACACTAAGAAATGAGACATGGCAAGGAGGCCCGAGGTATCAGCAAGGAGCTAGTACATATTAAACCAAGTTACTTTTCTAAATTGGTATTGCTATTTTGCTGCTGTCATTTTTTTAAGCTTCTCAAAACTTAAAAAAAGTAAAATGGGTTGATTTACAGGGAAGTGTGTGCACTAAGCATTTTTCAACCAGGTTTACAGGGAAATGGATTGATTTATGTAGGCTGACAACCCCGTTTTTACACTCATACCTTGACTTAATGTGAACAAGTTGTTGCTGTACAGAAATAAGATTCACAGATATGGTCCAAATGGGGGGGGGGGATTACATCAGTGGATGTGAATCAATATGCAACTTTTCGTCCCAAGTTTAGAGTTTTTTCTTATTCTTCTTATTCTTTTTTGAAAAAAAAATACAACGTAAGTCTATGTGAAAAAGGGATGGTAGACTAAAGTGCAAGCATTCAATTCTCTAATAAGTGTTATAATAGCAGAAGCTCTTACGGAGATTGGAACTTTATATCATGAATTTGTGTAGCTGTCAGATTCTAAAGCAACACATCTTCAATGTTCATATTGCACACCTCCAAATTAACTTATCAACAAAAAAAAACTCCAATCTTAATGGATAAACTCATTACATAAGAGAAATTGCAAACAACTAGATCTAAAATATTCAATAACAACAACAATCAAGTCTTTTCTCACAATGTGAGGTCGGTAGATCTAAAATATTCTATGCAATTAAAAAATGAAAAGCTTTTGAAAGGAGTCTCTAAAATATCAAAAAACAAAAGAAATATATCACAAGAAAAGGTTTTCTGTAGCCTCATAACCTACCATAGACCATTTGTATTAACCTAATTAAGTATAACAAGCCATATTAAAAACTTAGTTTTAGTGAGAAGCTTTGGCTTCCAAATATGATAAATAAGTGGAAAACAATCACAATTTACAATACAAATGATGCCATCTTCTCTTCCAATGGAAATTGCAATGCTTATAATCTTTTGGTAAACAACTGGTTGGTGAGACTTGCAAAATTACACTGTCGCGACCTGGATCGCGGCGGGATAACGACTTACAATTTAACAAAATTTTAAGGTTAAGGGAGTCGCCACCAATTTTATTTTTATTTGAAAAAATTGGAAAATAAAAAATAATGGTCTACGTTCAAAAATTCAGGTTCGGGAGTCTGATTATGCACAGGGAAGGGTGGAGACTTAACCCCACAAAGACTTCTAATACATCCGCCTTAAGACAGTTACCTTAAATCGATTATGCAAATTTTTATAACTTTTAAAAATATTTATTTTACCCATTTATTAAAAGATAAACTAAACAAAGAAATAAATTATGAAAATTTAATTTTAGCTTGACAGAATAAAGATTCTGCTCCTACGTATCCCCTGGATGCAATGAGGAATTCAAAGCCACGTCGTTCTTTAGAAAATGATTGTGGGTTGTTTATTTTTAATTTTGAAAATATTTTTGTTTTGAAAATTCATTTGATTTTTTTATTTTTAAAAAATAAAGAATTGTCAAGCTATCACAACTCAGACAATTCTAAAAAGTTGCAAGATTAACAAGCTGTCACAGCTCAGCTAATCCCATTTTATTTTATTTTATTTTTTTTTAACGAAGACTCAAACATTTGATTTCCTTTTTTAGAAAAACGAATCATCAGGCTGTCACAACTCAGATGCTTTTAAAAGACTACAAGATTAACAAGCTGTCGCAACTTAACTAATCTTTTTAATTCTTTTTTAGAAAACCAATCAAACAAAACGGAACATTTTTTTTTTAAAAAGGAGTCAAGTATTAGCATTTTTTTTTTATCAACTACTAAAGACTCAAATAATAAATAAGAAAACAAACACAAAAGAGTTACTAGCCCAAAATAAAATAAAACCCAAATGGAAATTAAAGCTTAAAAGAACAATAAAAAAAAATCTTAGATATGGTTGTAACAACCCACTACACAACAAAAAAAACTTAAGAAAATAAATTTTTAAAAAAAATGACCCAAACATTTAATTAAAACCCAAACGACTCAAAAACTACATAGCCCAATATCATCAAAACAAACAAATCTTAATAAGAAACACACTAAAAAAAAACTAAACTCTTGGGGCCCAAACAAAGTATGGCAAGCCCAACCTTATCAAGTGAAGGCAACAAAAAAAAAAAAAAAAAAAAAAGGCAGCTGTAATAAAACGTAAAAAAAAAAAAAAAAAAAAAAGACAAACCAATAAATAAATAAAAAAAGGCTTCAGATATGAATTAAACAAAAGGAAGGAGAAACCATTTACTCCCTAAGCCATTTACGAGACAGTGAAACGCAACAGAGGAGGGGGGGCTTTAATGGAGGCTGGACGATAGATGCCACGGTCGGAGTTTGAGCGGTGCAGGTTGGTCGGATGCGGGTTGCTGGGCTCGCAGATCTGACGTTGCAGCTCTGGTTCGCGTGGATGGGCGGAGCTGCGCGTGGTATAGGATCTGGAGCGGCTGTAAGGCAGGCTCGGGGTGTGCTGACTGGAGCGCGAGCGACGAAGGCGCTGCACGGCGGCTTTGGACTGGTGCTGGTTCGACTTGCAGGGGCTGCGACGGACGACCTGGTGCGGCGGTGCTACCGGCAGCTCTGGCTTAGCTTGGGTGAGTTTATGAGGGTGGTGATGAGGTTGCTGCTGGATAGTTTTGGGTGAGGATGAAGATGAAGGGTGAAGGAAGATGGTGTTGTTTTGAAGGGTGGAGGTAGGAGATAATGAATAGGGGTGGCTTGAAGAAGAAAATGGTGGAGAACCCCCTCTGCATTACCCGTAGGAAAGAAAGAAATGGAGAGGAAAATTCCTATGCTTGGCTGCCTTCTTTTTAGCCTCCGAAAAAATCTGAGTACCCCCCTGCTGCAAAATGCAGTTTTTATATACCCAAAAGTTAATGTGTGTGCTGGTGTAGTATGGTTAAAGGAATAAAAAAGAAAGAAAATGCAGAGTGTGTGCTGGTGTAGTATGGTTAAAGGAATAAAAAAGAAAGAAAATGCAGAGTGTGTGCTGGTGTAGTATGGTTAAAGGAATAAAAAAAAGAAAGTGTAGTGTGTGTGCTGGTGAGAACGTGAGAGAAGAAAATGTGAAAGTGAGTGCTGTGTGTGTGCTACGTGAGTGAGTGCAGAATGGGGTGCTACCTGAGTGCAGTGAGTGAGTGGCTGTGTGTTGGTGAGAACGTGAGAGGAGAAAATGTGAAAGTGAGTGCTGTGTGTGTGGGCTGTAGCAGGTGAAGAATGTGCAAGGCATAATGCATGCCCAAAAAAGCAACGTAATGTATGAAAAGAAAATTGTTTCTTTCCCAAACTAAAAAACAAACAACGCAGCACCTCTGCATTTTTTCTTCCTTTTTGTTTTCCCTCTTTTTTTTTTAATGAAGCTAAAATGGGCTTGTATTTGGGCTAAGAAAAATGGGTTACCTCTTATTTTGTGGGTCACAAATTAGTTTGGGATATTGGGTCATTATCTTTTTTTTTTTATTCATTTATTTTTCATTTTTTTATATTATTTTTTTGTTCGGACAAAATTGGGTGTTCACATACACACACAATTTGTTGTGATAAGTTGACATCTTCAAAATTACCAAAGATGGAATCTTAACTAAACACACAGTGGCAAATTCTTGACTGCAAACTCTTGCACATAGAAAATTTTATTTAGAAAGCTTTAGTGACAAACCATGGCCCAATGTAGATGATTTACAAAACAGTTGTAGAGATTATTGTAGACATATCCAAATTGGAGTTCATATGTTTAATCTCATACTAAAGTTTAATATTCCTTATAGTCTTAACTTATCATTGATTGCATTGTTATTTCCTCTCAACAATACATAGAAGAAAAAGCAATAAATCATATAAGCTTTGCAGAATCTGATAAACACGGAAGAATATTTTTTAAAAAAATATAGTAACCTAATGATAGAACTAGCGTATGATGCTGCAAAAGTAAAAAGGTACAAAGATAAAACATTAAAAACTAAAAACAAATGAAAAATTACAAAGACATACATAGGAGAAGAAAATAAAGGCAGATAATCTAGGAACCACTAGATATAATTCAAGGAAAACGACTAAACTTCCTTTGCACTATCCTTATATCTGTATTTTAAGCTTTCACATTCTCTTCCTCACAAACGAAACATACGTATTTTGTTTCAATTGATAGATTAATGTAAAAATTAAAGAAAAAATTGTTCAAATTTATAACATAATCTTAATTTTTATTACAACTCACTTTTATTGGTAAGCAATAATTACATAATTTAACCGTGTGTTGCACGGGTAAATGTCCTAGTGATTAACAAAATAAAATGGAAAAGTGAACTTTTTCGTAGAAGTTGAGGCTGAATTCTCTTATTTTTGAATAAATTTTCTTCTCGTAAATGAAGCAACGACTGGATGTTTTTTCAAGTAAATACAGTAAAGAAGTTTCAAGTATAATTAGAGTTTGTTTAATATGGACTTTAAAATATATGATCTAGTGATTAACCAACAATAATAAATTATTCATTTATTAATTAAAAAATTTACAATGGACCTAAATAAGTTGAGTCCTAGGGGTGTCAAAATGGGTGTGGCTCGATAGTTTGATCCATCCGAATAAATTAAAAATGAATGGGTTGTGTTAAGAATCTTGAAATTTCCGAAACTTACATGGCCGAATGAAATTTGACTTTCGAATAAATGGCTGAATGAGATGAGTCGATCTCTACTCTTTTAATACTATATAAAAATTAAATGGGCTGGATTGAGTTAAAAATGTTAGCCGAACTTACATTACCAATGGCCGAATAATGGCGACTTTGAAAAAAATACCCGACCCCAAATGGTGGCCACGACCAATTTTGACACCCTTATTAAGTCCAACCATGGACCATGATTTTTGACCTTTGATGACAGGTAATGAGGTTTATTATATTTTTAATGTTTTAGATATAATATATTATAAATTACAACTTAATCCTTGAGTTAAAGTCTCACTCCCAATTCATGGTCCATCATGATCCTTGCTTATATGAAATCTCTGCAATTGAACAATCAATGCATATCATCGATATTAGCGTTCAATTTTCTCTCATTATGACGCTTACTTTGTTGCATAAATAACATAATTTTCAGGCTAGCATCCTTACCAACTGCGACAACAATAATATGTGTAGTGAAATTGGATTGTTTTGACTCATTTGACATCTGACTATTTATAAGCTTGATCCATCTTAACAGATGATCAAGCTGGAGAACTGTGAACCGTCTTAACCTAATTGACATTCGGTCATTCATAAATTATGCCCATTTCCGAATACAAAGTCCATAAAAGTCTTAGTCAACCCGATTGATGACCTGTCTGCAAGATCCAACTGACCTATACTTGAATGGATAACGACTCGATAAACACGTGCTTAATACGACATACCAATGGTCATCGGCCGTTTGACGCCATCATGACTAACGGTCGTTAACTTCTTCACGTCATAATGACCAAGCATAACGTCTCCACATCATAATGACCATATATAACGTTTTCGTGCAATAATGATTAGATATAACGTTCATAATCTTAAATGGCTTGAACGGAAAATATCCGGAGAGTCAGTCCTTAAGATCTCTATATAAACTGGTCTGACAACCTAAGCCAAACATATTCACTTTTTTTTACCTATGTCTTCATCAATGTCTTGACTCCAAGACTGATAGGTCAAGTGCCTTTGCGGATATTCTATCTCATCTCCAATCGATGAACTACAAGACGACCAACCTGAGGCTCTTCGACGACCACCCCTAAGGTAGAGCATGGAACATAAACCTTGTCCTACATTGCCTAGAGTAAACAATTAGGATTTCTTAGAAGAGCTACTATTGTAAAAAATGGCAGCCAATGCGTGTTGCTTCTTGTCCCCATGTGAGTGAGGGAGAGAAGGAGTGAGACGAAGATATAGTAGCTGCCTGTGCCTCCTTCTCTTTCTCTTTGCCTACTCCAGTTGCAACGACACTGTAAATGACACTGAATGAGGGTACAATTTATGGGACCTATCCGTGTTGAACAACAACACATTGGTTGGCAACACGGTGATCGGGGTGACGACGACAGTGGTGGAAGTGTCTGTGCTCTGATGCTACTATTGACAATATAGAGGTGGTGGAAGTAGGAGCTAAGTTGGTTGGCATTAGGTTCCATTTTTTATTAGAGGGAGAAAGGTGAGTGTCAGGGTCGGACGACAAACAATTTCAAAAGTTAACAGATATTAAGTTTGTTATTTACATAAATACTATTCAATAACAAAAATAACTATTTTATTATTTTTTTACATTATTTTTGACAAGATTAATGAAGTATAAATTATTAGTTAATTATATGTATTAATTAGTTAATAAAAATTATATGTATTAATTAATTAACAAAATATCTATTAATCAACTTATATACATAATTAATTATAAATTTGTACTTTATTAATTAATATAAAAAGTAATATAAAAAAATTATGTAAAAAAATGAAATTGATTCAATAAGTTGCTGGTTGTTGATCAACGGCGTCCATTTTCTAAATTAATAAATCAATGGTTTCAAAACTTGGTTCATCGATGGTTCAAAAGTTTTCAAGTCCATTGAAGACAAGGTCGCAGGGGGACGGGATGAAAAGAAATTTGTTCACTAACATGAAATTTATTATTATGATCGGAGATTATGACCATATATAGGTGGGCCACATTAAGAGTGTACTAGTACCACATCAATTTTTATGGTACCGGAAAAATCACTTATTTTTATGCAATAATGTTAGTGACATATAATTTGACTTATTTTTTTTTATGTATATTTGTTTATATAGTAAAATTAAAATAAAATTGTATAAAAAATAAAGTAAATTCAAATATAATTAAATAGTAAAAATTGTAAAAATGTATAATGTTGTGAATGAAAGTATATATAAATAATATTACTTATTTTTATAGTATCAAGAGTGTACCTTACATCTCTCTAAGTATTAAACGAACCTAGAACTTTGTTCGTAGATGAGATGAGGTGTGGTGTGATTTGGTCTGAACGAGAGAGATGCTTTGCTTCTCTAGTCATAGGGATGGATTAAAGGAGAACTGAACAAATTTAAATTTTTAATTTATGATTAAAAGAGATTATCTTTTGTAGTTTTATTACTTATGAGTAGGGGTATCAAAACAGTTACGGCTTTGCCCATTCCCATTCGTCAATTCGGATCATCATTTTCGCCAATTCATTTGGGCCATGTAAGTTTCAAGTTGGTATTTTTCTTCTCAAATTTTAAATTCATTTGGCGCTTATGTAATGTTAAAATAATAGATTAATTCAGTTCATTCAGTAAATATTCAGCCCAATTCAATTTAAATTTATTCTATATAAGTTTTGGTCTGACATTTCTTTAAATTTCAATCCATCCATTTTGTTAATTATTCAACCAATCCATCGAGTTTGGTTCATTTTGACACTCCTACTTATGAGAGTGAATTTTTTTGGATCATTTTTAAATACCAAACTTTAAGGTAGAGTTTTAACCAAAAATAATTTTAGAATAAAGTGGCAAAAAATTTCAAGTGACAAATAATTATTACAGCCACATCAAGAATGTCTAGGTACCATTTAATTTTTTATAACGCTTGATTTTCTTATCACAAATAGGGCATACACTTTTTTTCATACCATTCCTAATACTATTCATTATATTTATTTTTTCTTATCACTTTCTCTCATTTAATTACATCCATTCAAGATGAGTATGAAAATGAGTGTGAGATAAAAAATGATATAAGACCATCATTTTTTAATTTTTTATGAGATGAGGATCTTTTTCTGTTAACCAAAACAGAAGAATATCCTATTTTTTTTTTTTTAAAAAAATAGTTATGTTTTTTTCTTGCTTTTCTCACCCCTCTAATCACCATTTTTTTTCCCTATAAGATCCTCCTCATCCTTTTTTATGGTACAGGAGAAATCACCTATAACAACGTACAATAAAGTCCTCTGTTCTTGTGTACGAGCTCGCAGCATTTGAATTTTCATAATTTTTATTAGGGAAAAAAAATCAGTCGAAGATGACATAGAAACAAAACTAACCTCATTTTCATTCCTTTATTCCCGGAGGGTCTGACCAAGTATACTAAAATTGATACTCAGAAGAAAAAAGCCTCCAACATGCCACACCCTCTCGAGAAATAAAATCCAGAACCTTGAATATCTCATACGCACGTTTGTTTTTAAAATCTCAAGAACAAAACGGACGTGATATCAAAAGTGCGTTTGTTTGTATATATATATATATTTTATAAAAAAAGTATTTTTTATTTAAAAAAGATAATTATGAAATATAGACATATATTTAGATAAAATTTTGAAAAAAAGAGTAAAATCTTAGGCTATATTTAAAAGTTTTAAAACGAATGAAAGAAAATAGCTCATAATAGAATAAAATGAAAAAGAAAGTAATAGAATAAAAGAGAACATGCCACTCTGGGGAGAGGAATGAAATATTCAAGTCATTTTTTCATTGAACCCTAAATTAGAGAGACAAAAATTAGAGACTTTGAGTGACAAAGAAAAAATTCATTGATCTTATCTTATCATTCTACTCTCTTCTTTAAATTAACTACCAAATACATTTTCATTAAATTTTTCATTTCATTTCACGTTATTTCCTCCCTTGCCATTTTCCTAAACATAACCTTAAAAAAAGCAATTTTGAAAAGCAAGTATGTGCTATTTTTCAAAATAATTAATTATAGAGAGATATAATAGAAGAGAGAGAAAATAAAAAAATATTTTTTATAATTATCTTCAAACATAGAACAATTTTTACTTTTTATAAAATCTCTAAAGAACAAATAATTATTTATACTATTTTATAATCAATTCTTTAATTTTTTTTTTATCTAAACATACCCTAAAGAAGCATACTTTCGCAGCTTTGCACAAAGAATTAAGAATTTTACAACTCACTGCTAAATTACGATTTCATGTGTGTTACTTTTACAAAAAAAAATCATGTAAAAGAAATTTGAGAAGCTATAAATGTTAGAATTTTCTGAGATTCAGTTTTTATTTATTGACGTATTTTGTTTTGTAAAATAGGTTAAATAGATAACTTAATTTTTTTTTTAGGCTCATATAATTTTGTGATTTATTATAAGTTTAGAAATTACAATATTTATTGTTATTAGACTTGGTTCAATTGTGAGTGTGCTTGTCTATAGTATAGGCCAAGTAACTTATCTGTAGTAAAAGAACTAAGTTATTAATATATCGTTGAGAAAGTAAAAATTTTATTTTATTTTTAACACATCTTAACTGCACATGACTCCATCAAAATATCAATTAGAGAGACAAAAAATTAGAATGATAAATTGCTCCTGATATATACATTTGTATACTCTTCCACTAAAGTATTTGTTAATTTACTTCTTTGGTAAAAAAATTTATAGATATATACAATGTTATTAAGTTATCATTTATTATTTGATGTTCTAATTGATAATATAGATACTATTAAATCTTACAATAAATGCCAAATAGTTGTAGTACAATACGTTATACATATGAACCACAAGTTGCCAATCTGTCCGCATTTTGTATGGTCAAAGGGGGACAAATCATGGCCCAAATCCTTCTTAAAAAACATTCTCTGTATAACATAACTAGTATGAGAAATATTTTAGAGAGAGAAAAATATAATTTCCTTTTAATATATCTAGTGGTCCTATAATTAATTATAATAAATCCTTGCATAATAAAATTTACGTTTATTTTTCTCCAACTCATGTTACATTAGAAGATCTAAACTCATAAACATTGATGTTACTGTGACAAGAAAAAGGGGGAAGTCTATCCTATCCACGCCTTGTATATCATTATCTACCCTTGGTGAATGGTAACATGCTACTTATAT